>SNQJ01S0265933.1:0-11958 GCA_010110895.2 Picea sitchensis | reverse complement strand
AATTCACATTAGATATCCCCTGCAAACTTCACATTAAGTCAAGACTTTACGCAATTTGGAAAGTTTAGGTATGGGAGGACCATCAAAAGACCCTAGTAGGTGTGTCAGTACCCAGGTAGAGGAATAGCTCCCGAGAAGACCCATCAAAGTTTAAGTATGGTGAATGAAAACGTGTTGGGTTACTTCATGGTGATGGATTCATTAACATGCAAGGCATTGTTCTTGGTACATTTCCATGAGTGCCTTTGTAGAGGGAGTGCTTGTTGCTTGAGATACCCTTTCCTCGGTAGTGTGTGTATTCCAAACCCTCGTATTCTTTCATTTTGATATTCATTTTATTCATTGCAAGTCCCCTTTTCAAGTTTCAAAAAGTTTTTTCTTTCTTTTCTTTCTTATTGGGATTAAGTTCTTTTAATTGATATGCATTCAGTGCATTAGGACTAGGAATGATCGCCTCATAGTGAGGGGGTAGATTTGAAGCTAGCCTTTGTCTTTTAAATTTGGTCATTCATTATCCCACATTTGTTTCTTTATTTTATTACATTCTTTATTTTATTTATTTTTATAGAATATCCATCAACATTGACATTCTATCCCTTCTTCTCATAGAAGGATGAACCACGGGCCTAATTGGTGTACATGTAACAACCATACCGAATTTTAGTACATTGTGGATAGTTTATGAAAATATAAAACCAATGCGGGAAAAAAAAACAACATTTTCATCAATATATGTCAAACTAACATGTAAATGTTAATCTAACATAACATCAACAAAAGGAAATAAATGCAATAAATCAAGCACACAACATGACCTACTCTAACCTACTCTAGCCTACTCTAACCTACTCTAGGAAGTCAGGTTCCTTCAACATAATAAGGCTTGAAAAACTATACATTAACATGTAATGGTAGCTTCTCTCCCTCGGGTGTGATAAAATAGGAGTTAATCCCAGACTTCTTCTCAATTTGGTAAGGACCAAGCCATATACTATCAAACTTCTTATGCATTCTTGGCTTCTCTTTCCTCTTGTCCCACATTAATACAAGGTCACCATCTTCGAAATTGCTTTGTCTTTCTTTATGGTCAAATGTTCCTTTAATCTTGTCTTTATTCTTCGCCATTTGATCCAAAGAATTTCTCCTAGATTCATCCATCTCTACAAGTTGATCAATCCTCCCTTGTAATGCTTCTTCATCAATTGTATAATGTTGTGCAAATTGAAGGGTAGGAATCTAGAGGTTCACATGAAACTTAGCTTCCAATCCATACACTAGCTCAAATGGGGTTTTCCCTATGGAAGTCTTAGTTTTAATACGATCTTCCCATAATGCATACTTAATCTTACTATCCCAAGCCTTCTTGTTCTCACCTACAATCTTCTTGACAATATTCATCAAATTCTTGTTGCTAGATTCTACCAATCCATTTCCTTGGGGATAGTAGTTAGATGAGTGAGATAGAACGATTCCATACTTGAAGAAAAAATTAGCTAAGTCCAGAGAGCTAAAGGCCTTTGAATTATTGGTGGTGATCTTGGCAGGGGCATCAAACCTTGTAATTATTCTATCTTCAAGAAAAATCATCACAACTTCCTTGGTTTCCTTTTTCATTGGGATGGCTTCTACCCACCTAGTGAAATAGTCTATAACATTCAAGACCCAAAAATATTTGTTGCTAGAGTTATCCTTAAATTCACCAATGGAGTCTAAGCCCCATTTTTGAAAAGGTGCTTCAACAACAACTGGCTTCAAAGGAAAGGCAGACAATCATTGTTTCCCTGAGAAGAATTGACAAGGCTGGTAGGACCTAATATATCAATGAGTATCAATGAACAATGTAGGCCAATAATAACCAACTCTCAAAAGTTTTTTGGCGGTGGTGCAGGAAACAAAATTACCACCACAATGTCCTGAATGAAGTTCCTTGATCAACTTGTTTTCTTCATATTTGTTTACACATATGAGGATCATCTCATCAGGGTTCTTCCATTCTAAACCATCCTGAGTTAAGTGATACTTCATGGTCTTTAATCTTAAGGCCCTTCTCTTATGATCTACCAAATGATCAGGACATGAGAGATTCTTCAAGTAATATACAAAGTCAGAGTACCATTTTTCATGTTCTAACTCACTTAAAACCACATTGACTTGATCATTCCCTCCCATTCTTATATCTTATTCATTAATCTTGGTCAACATTTTAGCCAAACCTTGTCCCTTAATGATATTAGCAAGTTTAATTTCCAAGTTATATCCATGAATGTTTGGCACCCGCTTTCCTCTAGTTCGAAGGAAATCTTGTTGGGAGAGGACATCCTTGATAGCGGGATATGGCACATATGCTTTGAATTTTCTATAACCAACATGGCTTCTCAAATGCTTCTAGGATTTGACAAGGCATAAGATTTTTTCTCAATGATTGAATAATTCAATTCAACATCCTTAAGGGTCTTTCTCATGAATGCAATAGGTTGTTCATAATAATATTTATTCTTTTGTAAGAGTACTTCAACAATAGTGTCCTCAAAGGAAAAAGAAAAAATCATAAAGTCTCAAGAATAATCAAGGCTAATGAGGACATGTGCCATGGTAATTTCATCCTTAATATCCTCAAAAGAGTTTATACTATTATCATCTCATTTGAATAATGCATATTTATTTAATAAGACATTAATTAGCTTGAACTTTTCGACAAAGTTTGGAATAAACCTTCTTATAAAGTTAATCTTGGCAAAGAATGATTGTAATGACTTCTTACGAGTTGGGGGAAGGATTTTCTTAATACATTCAATTCTTTCTTGATCAATATACCATCTTAAGAAACAACATGGACCAATGATTTTCCTTTATCAATACCAAAATTTGACTTTTTGGGATTTAGGGAAATAGTCTACTTCCTACACCATTCAAATATTTTCCTAAGGTGCGAAACATGTGCAATTCTTTCCTTAGAAAAAATCGTTAAATTGTCTTGATATATCTCTATGATTTTCCCTATCAAATCTCTAAAGGAAAAATCCATTTCACTTTGAAAAGTGGATCCAACATTCATAAGACCAAAAGGCATCCTCAAATACATGAAATTCGCCAAGGGGTGGTAAAGGAAGTCTTAAGTTGGCCCTCCTTTTTTACTAAGACTTGGTTATACCCAGAAACACCATCCAACATAGACATCATCCCAACACGAGTGCCCCTTTGTATCAAGTGTTCCATGTTTGGGAGAGGATAATTGTATTTAAGGGATAATTTATTAAGGTTCCTAAATTCCACACACAGTCGAATATCTCCACTCTTCTTTCGGACAACAACCAAGTTATCCATCCAGGAAGAATATATAATGGGGCCTATGATATTTGCATCAACCATTTTTTGGAGTTTCTTTTGGATTTGGGGATCCAACTTAGGGTTAATATGTCTTAACTTTTTTCTAAAAGGTTTGGCTCCCTCCTTGAGATGAATGATCTGTTGGATAATATCTCCCTTATAGGCCTTTAAATCATCATATGTCCAAGCAAAGATGTCTATATATTCTTGGATACATTTTATTGTGCTTTCCCTTTTAGCAGGACTGGTTCCTTCTCCTATCTTGATCATTATTGGGTCATTCTTTGAACCAAGATTGAAATCAAAGGCCTCATCATATTGATCAATGATAGGTTTCCATTTATACATATCATGATGTCTATCAAACATCCTTTCTAAATGAACAACTCCCTTGGGAAGAGTGTCGTTTGGAAAGTATTCAACTTTCAAGTTCATAGACTCGTCTATGAAACTAACTTAACTATATGAAAATTCTTTGCTACTTTGCAATAAACGAAGGATTTGGACATTGTCATTGAAAAATTGCCAACGTTCAAGATTATCATGAACTGGTGGTCTAGAGAAAACTTCCATTTTGCATAAGTCATGAAGCATTTATTTTCGAGGTTGTAATGTAGTTGTGGAGACTGATAAAGCATCATCAATATGATTCTTCTTTCTTGGGACAACTTCAATTGAAAAGGCATAAAAAAATGATATGGTATCCCAAACCGAATTCCTATATCTTCTTAATTTCTCATTATTAGCAGCAAATTTCCTCTTTATTTGGGAGACAAATAGATCAAAATCCCATGTGACTCTTAGGAACTTAATTTTCATGTCAAGGCATCAATTCAATCCTATCATTAAGGCTTCATATTTATCAATGTTATTAGTGCAATCAAATTCAAGCATATAGGAGAAAAAAATTTCTTCATGTGAAGGAGCTATAAGAACAATGCCAACACCAGATCTTAAACTAGAGTGAGCACCATCAAATTATAAATTCCAAACATCATTATTACTTTGACATTCTTCTTCTTTAGCTATAGGATAATGGCGCAAAATTCACCCATCATGTCATCTAAATACATTATCTCATTCATAAGACTTTGGGGACCCTCAACTTGGTACCTTGCAATAGGTTCTCTATAGAGGGTGACAAAACCTCCTTCATGGTTTGGGATAGTAGCATAGGATAGATCCATTTGGAGACTACCCCCCAAGGTTGCAACCAACTTTCTAGAAAACAACATTCCCCAAGCATCAGGTACATCAATCACTACAACATCCATAAGAAGGGATATATCTAGGTAAGTGGCTAAGCTAACCTTGAGGTCCTTGATGAGACCACAAACATGGATGGCCCTTGAATTAATACCAGTCAAATTTCTATAGGGCCTTGTAATATTTAGGCCAAGTTGATTCATAACCTTTAGAAACATGACATTAGTATAGGCACCTTAATCAATCGTGCAATTGTGAAGGAGGAGATCATTTATAACCAATGTAATGAAGAAAGGCATGTTCCCTCCATTCTTCTTATCATAATTTACGGCATGGAGGATCACAAGGAGATATTCATGCTCATCTTGGAGATCAAAGGATTCCTCAACCTTAGTCCTTTGTGAAGGTACATGGATGTCAAT
This sequence comes from Picea sitchensis, assembly GCA_010110895.2. Lineage (NCBI taxonomy): Eukaryota > Viridiplantae > Streptophyta > Pinopsida > Pinales > Pinaceae > Picea > Picea sitchensis. The sequence continues at coordinate 7,003 of SNQJ01S0265933.1, read as the reverse complement.
TTTGGCAATGTTCAGTTCCTAGTCATTATCATCTTTATAAAATGTTGACACGATAGGGTTAGTGTTTTATTGGAAGATTTAGACTTTTCCCTCGATTATTCATTCATAATATTCATAATTTCTATATTGGCCTTCCTAGTGTCCTTGGACCTTTTGAGCACCAATTGTTTTCTAGTAATAGCAAAGGTTTATGGTGAAGACACATCATATGCAGGATCTAACCTTCTAGTCCAATTCCTATATTCTAAGGTATTTATGTTATTGAGGTCATATTTGTAACGATTATACTCTTTTTTAAGTGCATCTATATTGTCCATAAGTGTTTCTTGAGCTTGCTTGATATTTTCAAGTCTTTGTTTTAATGAAATAAGATTTTCATCACTTGTCTTTGTAGGATAAATGTTTGACTTCGAAGCACTTAAATTGGTTTCTATCTCAGATTCCCATTCTTAGGCTTTCGATAAATTTTTGGGAGACTTGTCTCTCAAAATAATACCAAATTTTCCTTCAAAGGCATGTTTATAGCATAAAAGGACTACCTCATCCTTTAGTCTAAGGTTTTTAGGGAGATATTTTATAAGAGCATCAAAGCTTGCACTGAATTCATTGATAGGTTCTTCTTCCTCCATTTTCATATGGTGAAATTGGGACAAGATTGGTATACCATCTTTCTTGACTTCCCACCTTTTCAAAAAGGTATTTTGAAGTGATTCCCAAGTTCTGATACTTTTATTAGGAAGTTTTTTCTACCATCGCCTAACATCTCATGTTAATGAGGAAGAGAAAAGTCTCATGATGACATCTTCATGTTCATATTGGGCATCATGAAGCCTTGAGGTGTTATAGAATGAAATCAAATGGTCTTCAACAAAGATCTCATTATGATTTGAAAACTTAGATAGCCACCTACCAACATCTTTAGGAATATCATGGCGGAAACCTTGAATCCCAGTCATGTCCTAGGGTGTAAAAGTATAGGAGACCCGTGGTTGAAGATTCATTTGGGATATAGGAGGAGTGTTAGGATATCTCCTTATTCAGGTTCGCTAGATGATATATTTAAGAAAGGATGTCCAAGATGAGATAAAGGGATTCTTTCATCAATGGAGTCACCAAGTAAGCTAGGTAATAAATGATTTGGAAACAGAATTACCAAGGAAATGTCGTGGGAAGAATTACTCAATTATTCCCAACAATGACGCCAAAATGTTGTCAGAAAAATCCATCACTTGTGCAAAGTTGTCACAAGGTGCTAAACTGGTGTAACATATGGAAGTAATTTCCATTGTCACCTAGGCAAGTACTTCCCTCATTTTAGTTATGGATAAGGATCAAACACAATGCATTCTTCCCTTCCAACCTCAAGGGATCCTATCGCAAGTTAAGGGAAAGTCTATGGCCCCATTATTGGTTACTTGATTGGTTAAGTCAAAGGGAGGGTTAAGGTGAGTTAGATGAAGTGAGTTGATCGTGTGTGTGTTTGTGTGTGTGTGTGTGTGTGTGTGTGTGTGAGAGAGAGAGAGAGAGGTGTTTATAAGGTGAAATAGGATATATACCACAATCAATGGATCGCCTAAAGGACACAAAACACTAACTATCAAAGAAAAACTTATGGTTGTAGAAAAACTTGAATAAGAAATGAAATACTTCAGCATGTAATAGTTTTACAACAACAACAAATAAATAGTCCTAAATTAGTGGAATGCAATGATAAATGAGTGCCAAATACTAGGTAAAATATTAGTAAACTATTCACCAATTCTTGAAATGAGTTAGAACATGAAACTATGCAATTAATCAAATCCCTAATGGTTGAAAATGAATAAAATTGCAACAATGATTGTGTTATATGATGAATTAAGGAAATTAGTGCAAGATGTTAGGCTAAGTATGCAATTAATGATGATGCAATGCAAATTTTCCACAAATCGTTGAGAGAGAGAGAGAGAGAGATTAAGATAAGCTAGGGTTTTATTATCACTGGCAAGTAAAGAGATTAATGTTGTTTTCTCTCCTTGGGAAAATGGAGTCAATGCAACACCTTCAATCGAGGCTAAATGAAATAGAATACATGAATATTTAAAACCCTAGGATTGTCCACTCATAATTCTAGGTCAAGCCTTCTAGGAAAGAAACCATAGGGTTTATCCTCTCATAAGCCATAGGTGTCGTCCTACTTCCTCTCTAGCATCTAGCAATGATATTAGGTGGAAAACTAGGCCAAACCATAAATTTTGACCTCTCATAAACCCTAGGTTTCAACCTCAAAGACAAGGTTAGGGGGATGTCCTCTCACAATCCCTAATCTTGACCTTGTATGCTTCAACAAAATTAAAATGGATAAAACAAAGGAAGGGGATAAACAATCTTAATCCTTCCTTAGGGTTTCAAAAATATTATTCAAGGAAAACAAGGATAACATGCAACTATTACCAATATAATAGAGCATTCACCAAAATATGCACAGAAAAAACACTTAAACTTGAAAGAACACTAACTAGCCAAGTTGTTATGCGTGAGGAAACCCTAGTTTCATGAAAATCCACTATAACAAGAGAAAGCATCCACAATATCACTCCAAAAGTGTGCATAAGAAGAAAATAAGACAAGTACTAATGATTCTCACAAGTGGTGAGTTATGATTTTTCCATGAGGTAGCGCTAGCCTATTTATATGAGGAAATGCTAGCGTTATAACCCCTCAAAGCCCCAAAAAACACAAATGATCCATGATACAAGTGAGATAGGTCAAGGTCGACCCCTCAAATAGCCTCAAATAATAATAATACATGTCAATACACCAAAATGTATCCTCTAATATCACACGTGTGGGTGTAAGAAGCCACAACAAGGGTGACGTCATGCTCTAGAAAGGTCAAAGGGACTCCAAAGGCCATGTCTCACCATCAAAATGTGAAAAGCATGGTGAAAGGTGACACCTCCTCATAAATTTTGTGTCTCATCGTCAAAGGACCCCAACTCATCATCAAAATGGATGCCCCAAATAGCAAGCAAATCCCAATCATCATGAAAGCATCATAGTCCATGATGTCGTCATCCATATGCTCAACATCTAAGGTGAAAATCTCATATTCCAAGGTGGAATGAAGATGCATCACCTCTCTGAATGGTGTCCAATCATGTCCAAGTGAAACGTCCTCCATCCAATGCCTAACAAGCTCCGAGGTGCACTATCCAAGATGTGGGCCTCTTGCCCATATGTCAATCTGTTAGAGTCGAAAGTCACCCCTAGATTGCAGCAGGAGCAGAGCCCGACGCCCATCGGTTTATGTCACGATTTTCTTAATGGGGTGATCAAGTGGAGGTTAACTCAAACGATGTGGTTCCAACTCCGAAACTAGGCTAGGCATGCATGGGCAAGTGAGGTCTTAGATAACTTCAGACAATGAGTTGTAGTAAGGGTGAGTAGGGGGAAGACTTGTATCAGAGAGAAGCAAATGTCTGTCGTAAACATCAGGTTCCTAACAGACTGTAGAAGAAGACATCTAAACGCAATATCTTCTTACGCTCACACACAGAATACCAGAGAAAACAATAGTGCCACAATAAATCATTTATCACAACATAATTGTCATAATTCATGCGAATCAGTCGATCACAAACTCTCTTAGTATAAGATGAAAACTTAGACGGGAAAAGAAAGGTTGTCTAAAATTAAACAAGAAATCTTACATACAGATGCATAACCAGAGCTAGGATATATGTTAAAACTTTACAATCAGGAGCTTCACTCTACCATCGATGCCTTCAAAAATGCAAAAACTGAGTACATATACTTGGGCAGATTTTCCCAACAAGGGCGTGCTCACCCTCCAAGGTGTAGCATCTCTTCAATCAATCTTCGGGCGGAAGTCCTTCGTCAGACGTCTCCTTAACTTCGCATGGCCTTTGCAGGGGAGGAGTAGCTGAGCCAGTAAATGTTGAGCTAGCGTGTGCATACCTCCTCCAGCGGGTCGAGAACTCGGCATGGCTTCTCTGGAAAAATGGGTACACAGGACCCTCTCGAGCAGTCCGCTGACCAGACCCTCCATTCTTCGCATTTAATGAATGAGGAGAGGTTTCAACCACCCTTTCTCGCATTTATTTACTCCAAGCGAAAACCAGGACCGAGGTCGGATCAAATGGCACTTGGAGGTCGCGGTAATTCCTTCTGTGAATCATACACGACGCCTTTGGCCCTTCCTGAACAGCTCTTTTCTTTCCCAAGTGACCACGGGCTGTGACCACGTGCTTATCCCCAAGGCGCCCTTGGTGTTCGCGAATGGGAAGGAGATAATCCTTGCTTCTTGAAATCGCGATGAGCGAAACGCCGAGGCGGCTTAATCTGGCGCCACGCACCCCTCTAGATCTGACAGTTTTGAACGCACTTCGGTGATGCTGTGGGCCCGATTCCTGGACACTCCCGGCACCTCGCGCATCGGGAATACGATGATGTTGGACCTTGCTTATCATAGCTGCGATGGGAGAAACGCCAAGACGACTCAATTGGGCGCCATGCGTCTCTCTCAAATCTGACGGTCCTAAATTTACCAGACGTTGTTGTGGGCCCCAGACCCTGGAAGCTCTCGTTACTTCGCGCATCGGGGATATGAGAGAGCTTCTCTTTGCACTTCGAAACCGCGATGGACGAAAAGGCGGGGAGCCTAATCGCACGCCAGGTGTCCGCTTCAGATGGATGGCTATGACTGCCCCTTGATACTGTGGGCTCGACTTTGGGCGTTATCGACACTTCGTGGTTCGGGGCTTCAAGATATTCAATGACATAAAACCTTCACCCCTTGAACTCGCGACTGCCGAGAAGCCGACGTGACCAGATCTTGTGCCACGCGTACTTTGGGATGATCGGCTACCATCCATTCCTGCACAAAATATGGGTGTTATCCATGCGCTAACCTTGGCACAACTTCGCTATCTGCGATTTCCCGTCAACCGTTTATCTACTCATATGGATGGATCCAGACCGTTGACACCATAATTTTGCCCGCTCACTTGATTTTAAGTCCGAAAAGGACTTCTTCTATGCACTGCGCTTGGGCGCTCCTCGTGCAACCTGCGGACCTGGATATCCCGATGCTGAAGAAAAGTAATGTTGCTAACATTAGGATCCATGGGGGATAGAGTCGTCCCTGTGATGCTCTAAGGACTCATTTTGTAGTTCCAGTGCCTTGCTGTTGGGCTATGGAGTCATCTACTAAGCCGAAAAATACAAATACGAAATAAAAATAACCGAAGAGTCAAAAGAACAATATTTACAAACGAAGGAGCCACCGAAGGCTCAGACAAAACATTTCTTAAGAAAATTCCCATTTACTGGGTTGTTGAAAACCTCTTCACCCTCCAAATCCTGCAACCTGTAAGTGTTATTTGAGAAGACTTCAGAAATTTTGAAGGGGTCGATCCATAGGGCTTTAAATTTGTCGTGCTTTCCCTTGTCTTGTTTAGGAGCATCCCATTTCAGCACCAGGTCTCCTATCCAAAATTCTTCCTTCTTGGCCCCTTTATCGAAAACCTGCTTGACCCTCTGCTGATGATCCTGAATTATGTTCATTACCTGCTCTCTGGCCTGCTGGACTTCTACCAGTTGATGAATCCTTTTGATCATGTCATTGGGCTCTTCTTGATAATCCTAGAAGAATTTCGCTACGGGAATGGCCAACTGAGAAGGGAAGACAACTTATGCTCCGTAGACTAACTAGAAAGGGGAGATGCCTATAGATCTCTTTGTGGTGACCCGATCGGCACATAGAGCGAATTTCAGCTTCGAGTTCCAAGCCCTTTTGTTGTCCTCCAGTAATCTTTTGATGATCCTTATTAGGCTTTTGTTGGAGGACTCTGCTAAACCATTGCCCTGGGGATAGTATGGTGTGGAGTGAATCAGATTGATCCCGAACTATTCACATAACTTATCTAACGGTTCAGCCTTGAAAGAGGCTACGTTATCAGTAACAATCATCCTTGGGCAGCCGAACCTTGCGATGAGGTCTTCCAGGAATCCAATAATTACCTTGTGGGAAGCGCTCCTGGTGGGGATAGCTTCAATCCACTTGGTAAAGAAGTTTGTGGTAGTCAGGATCCATCAGTGCTTCCCACTGGAAGCAGGGTCGATTTCTCCAATAAAATCTAGGCCCCATTGCTGGAAAGGTCTCGAAACAACCACAGGTTGTAAAGGCAGAGACTTGAGCTGCTGCTTTCCTGAAAATCTTTGGCATGGCATACAGGCTCTAACTCTTCGATGGATATCAGCAAATAAGGTGGGCCAGTAGTACCCAGCTCTGAGGATTTTGTGGGTTGTAGTCTTCTAGGAATGGTGCCCTCCACACAGGCCGCTGTGAAATTTGACCATGATCCTTTCGACCTCTTGTGGATCCATGCATTTTAAACGCACCCCCAGGGGGTCTTTCCAGTATAAAATTTGATCAATAAGGTAGTACATGACTGCCCTGAGCTTCAAATCTCTTGCTTTGTTTCTTTGCAGGCCATCTGGGGGCCGCAACTCCTGCAGAAAATATATGACATCCTTATACCAAGGACATCGAGCCAATGGGGGCTCTCTTTGAGGGTCCATTTCAAACAACTGACCCCGCTAAATTCATGAGCATTCGTTCACGAAACTTACCCCCAAATCTTGGAAATTGGCTTCAGCCAGCAGCTTGGCCAAGCCTTGACCTTTGGTCAATTTGGTAGGCCTTATTTCCAAGTCAAACTCCAGGATCTTGGCTATCCATTTACTTCTCCTCCCATCTATGTCGGGTTGTACCAGGATGTCCTTCACAGAGGTCGAAGGAACATAAGCGGTCACCTTTGAGTGCAATACATAGACTCTGAAAGCCTTGAGAGATTTCACTAAAGCATAGGCATGTTTCTCCATGATTTCATACCTGAGCTCTGCATCTCTTAATGCCTTGTTGAAGAAGGTGATAGGCTGATCTCGCCCTTCCTCATTTTTCTGTAGCAAGACTGCTGCTACTGTATCAAAAGAAGAG
>SNQJ01S0265932.1:0-11882 GCA_010110895.2 Picea sitchensis | reverse complement strand
TCCAAGAAGCTACTACCGTCAATGATGTGGCCAGGAGTGAGCCACAAATTCATGCAGCCTTGGATAATAACCAAGCTGACCACCAAGCTTCAGTGGTGGAAATAGAAGGTATGATTTCCAACCATCTAGTGTATGTTTTGATTGACCTTGGTTCAAATTTGAGTTATATAGCCCCTAAAGTTGTTGATAAGTGTAAACTACAACCACAAAAACATACCAAGCCATGGTTGGTACAGTTAGCCACTAGCACCAGAAGAAGGGTAGCAAAGGTTATACCAGCTTGCCAATTGATGTTGGGTAAATCCCCCACCCAAGAAACCCTTAACATATTACCCCTCAGATCGTATGATCTGTTGATTGGTATGGATTGGCTAGCTGCCCATAAAGCCATATTGGACTGTTACCATAAAACCTTAGAATGTGTAAGTAAAGAAGGGAAAAAGATAACCCTTCAAGGGATCCGAAAACCTGTCTCGGTGAGACAAATATCAGCTCTACAAATGAGAAAGTATTGCCAAAAGGGATGTCCCCTATATGAAATACAGGTGTTGAAAATAATCGAAGGTGACAAACCAAGCCTTGACGATCACCCTATCCTGAGAGAATACAAAGATGTGTTTCCAGAAGAGGTACCGGGTTTACCTCCAAGAAGGGACATAGACTTCTCGATAGAACTTGCACCAGGAGCAGTGCCGGTGTCTAGGACACCCTACCGGATGAACACACCTGAGTTAGTTGAACTCAAGTTGCAATTAAAAGAAATGATGGATAAGGGCTATATTCATCCCAGCGTGTCTCCATGGGGAGCACCAACACTGTTCGTGAAAAATAAGGACGGCACCCTTAGACTGTGTATAGATTATAGGCAACTCAATAAGGTAACCATAAAGAACAAGTAACCCTTGCCCAGGATCGATGACCTGTTCGATCAATTGGGGGGTGCGTCTATTTTCTCAAAGATTGATTTGAAGTCGGGATACCATCAAGTCCGAATCAAGAGTGAAGACATCCATAAAAATGCCTTCCGAACGAGGTATGGTCACTATGAGTTTGTGGTGGTGCCATTTGGGTTGACCAATGCCCCTGCCACTTTTATGTGCTTGATGAACAATGTACTCAGCAAATTCCTAGACAAAATTGTGCTTGTTTTTATTGACGATATATTAATTTACTCCAAGAACAGAAAAGAGCATGAAGAGCATCTTAGACTCGTGTTGCAAGTGCTAAGAGAACATTATCTCTATGCCAAATTCAACAAATGTGAATTCTTCCAGAAGAAAATACATTACTTAGGCCATGTTCTCTCCGAAGAAGGAGTAGCAGTAGACCCTGACAAAATTAGGTCTACCATGGAATGGCCTACCCCAAAGGATTTTTTGGACATCAGATCCTTTATGGGATTAGCAGGATACTGTAGGAGATTTATAAAAGGATTCTCCAAGATTGGTTGTCTAATCACTACCCTCCAGAAGAAGGGAACAAATTTCCTGTGGACACAGAAATGTGAAGAAAGATTTCAAACCCTGAAACATCTATTGACCCATGCATCCGTGCTGAAGATCGCCAATCCAGAAGCTGACTTCCTCTTGTGCACAGATGCCTGTAAGGAAGGGCTCGGAGGAGTCCTTATGCAGGAAGGATGTGTGATCTGCTATGAATCTCGAAAATTCAATGAGCATGAAGTCAACTATGTGACCCATGATCTAGAAATGGCTGCCATAGTGCATGCCTTGAAAATGTGGAGGCATTACCTCCTGGGAAGAAAGTTTGTACTTATGACAGATCGCTGTGGATTGCAATACATGTTTGATCAACCAAATCTTAATGCTAGGAAAGCTAGGTGGATGGACCTCCTTAGCGAGTTTGATTTCAAAATCAAACACATTAAAGGAAAGGAAAATAGGGTGGCCGATGCCCTTACAGAAGTATGAAAACAATTCACCTGGCAGCGGTGAACACCTGCGAGACAGATGTCAAGGAAAGAATCATAAATGCACAAGAAACAGATCCCTTCATCCAGACCGTGACCATGTACCTACAACAAGAACCCGCCGGAGTAAAATATGAAGGCTACCAGATGATTGAAGGAGGTCTGCTCACTTACAAAAGCAGATTTTGTATTCCAGATTGTGACGAATTGAAGAGATTCATACTGGATGAACTACATAAAAGACCCTATTCTGGTCATCCAATATACCAGAAGATGATCACGGCCACCAGGAAACAATTCTATTGGCCTGGAATGAAGAAAAACGTAGCCGAGTACTTGGCCAAATGCATAGAGTGCCAACAGGTTAAAGCAGAACACCGACACCCAGCAAGATTATTACAACCTCTACCAATCCCAGAATGGAAATGGGAAACCATCTCCATGGATTTCATCACCGGATTACCAGCATCAACCAAACAGAACGATGCCATTATGGTAGTGGTGGATAAATTGAGAAATTTTGCTCATTTTATCCCTGTCAAGTCCACTTGCAAAGCAATCGATATCGCCCAGGTATTCATGAAGGAGATATTCAGACTGCATGGTATGCCGAAAGAGATCGTGTCTGACAGAGACACGAAATTTATTTCCAACTTTTGGAAGTCACTGATGGATGGATTAGAAACCAAATTGTTGTTTAGCACCACCTATCACCCTCAAACTGACGAACAAATAGAAAGAGTGAACCAAATACTTGAAGACATGCTAAGAATTCATGTAATGCATCAACCCAGGAAGTGGGAAGACTACCTGCCACTGGTAGAATTCACCTACAACAACAACTACCAAGCATCCTTAAAGATGAGTCCCTTTGAAATCCTCTATGGTAGACCGTGTAACACTCCAATCAGATGGAGTAATCTCGTAAAAAAAAATTCTTTTGGACCCAACATGTTGAAAGAAATGGAACAACAGGTGACTCAGATAAAACATAATCTGAAGGTCGCTCAGAACCGACAGAAAAGTTATGCCAACCAAAAGAGAACTCCAAGAGAGTTCAAAACGGGAGACCATGTATATCTCAGAGTTAGACCCAGGAAGAGTTCTCTGAAAATGGGAGCTTGTGCCAAGTTGGCACCTTGGTATTGAATGGACCCTTTGAGGTTCTAGATAGGAGGTCGGGACACAGCCTATAGGCTATCACTTCCTCCCATCGTAAAAGCGCATAATGTTTTCCATGTCTCATTATTGAAGAAATATGTACATGATGCTAACCATATAATTGATTATTCTATGATCCAGGTGGAACCACAAGGAGTATTCCTACCAAAACCTCAATGCATGCTGGACAGAAAGAAAACCCCACTCTGGGGAGACGAACCATTTACCTGAGTCAAGATCTTAATTGGAAACATTTATGGAGGATGAGGCTACATGGGAAATGGAGAGGATGCCATGAAAGAGGCATATCCGATTTTGTTTACATTCGTACATGCATGTCAAGTTGATAGATAGAACATTAAGGGTGATGTTCCTTTAAGGGGGGGGGGAGGAATTGTAACACCTTGTTTCCCCAATCTGTAAAAATAACTATCATAAGCCAAGTATTGTGGCAAATTCAGAAATGTGAATGTGTGATGAATGGACCTTGTCAAAAGGTTGATGAATGTGAATGATATTTGAATGGACCTTGTGAGAAAGGTCGATGAATGTGAATAATATTATGAATATATATATTGTAGGATTGTTGAGAGGGGATGTGCTGAAAAAGAGACCACGATGGCTGAAGAAAGGTGGTGGAAGGCACCTGGAAAGGTGGCGTTAACTTCCACCAAAACCAATACCGTATTTGGACTTCACTGGCCCGGAGAACCAAGAGCGGCTCGCTGGCCCCGAATTAAATGACTCACCAGGTTGGTAGGTAAATGGCTCCTCATGAGTAATGAGGGATGGGGGTGAACTGACCATTCGTAGAGTCTTCAGACCTGACCACCGCGAGGAAAATCGTGCCACACGCAACCTCGCCGAAAGGAGAAAAGGCAGGAAGAGTGGGCGATCAAGGGGGCAGACGCGAGGGAAAGAAGAGGAAGAACTCTGGAAAAATACATAGTGAGTGATAGCGGAGAAGAAGGAGAGTAACCTTCGTTCTTGGTCACTGGAAAACATACACTCAGTCTCGTAGCATCGTGGTCTCAGCTTGGGGGTGGCTAGTGGTAAATCTGTTGGGAGTCGTTGAGCCTACGGTTGGGTGGAAACGAGCACCCCTCTCAGCAGTTGCAATTACACCTGGTGTTATTTCTGATAAGTGTTTTATATCCTATATCTTGAAGTTTATATGCTGATATGTATATTCATAGTCTGTGCAATTTATGAATGGTTTGAGCATAAGACTGTCTGTGTGGTGTTTTGACCAGAAATGGTGGTTTCATGCTTATAATGGAAAGACCACATATGGCTTATGTTTTACGAAGTGCTATTTATATGCTTACCAATCTAAGTCAGACTTCAAGTCTTCTCTCGAGAGATTGTTCCTGTGTTTGTCCTACCTGATGCCTTGGATAGATTTCCTCCCGAAGGCATCCTTTTGAGACCACTCCCTTACCTTCGAGAAGACCTTCCAGTTTGGTCTTCAAAACCTGGTGTAAATTACCTGAGGACCCAAAGAAGGATTTTAGAGGTTAAGTCTCAAAACCTTGTACGAGGGAGAATGGTCCTCCTAGACCTCAACATTTAGGTGTTTTGGCACCCGGAGTATCTAGGTGCGAGTTTTCTTGCACTCGCGAGTCCCGAAACTCTGACCCCCGAAATCCTAAAACCAGAGTGTGTGGATGAGAATCGATTGACAGACGAGATCCCGTCGGAAGATCTGCAGTCATTCACGACCGTTAGATTGGAAGAAGAAACAAGGGTGTTAAATGCCTAGACCCTTTTCCTTTATCTTCGTGAGTAGAGAATAAATCGGGACCGTAGACCCCATGATCCGTGGGAGTACCTGGACCATCCATCTATAGAGTACATGTGGCTGCTGGTAAGCACTTCGACGTTTCGGCACTCGGGAAACCAAAGGGCAAGAACCCTTGTCTTCGCGACCCACGAAATCCCGATCACCGAAACCCCAAAATAGCGTGAGGTGTGAATATGGTTAAGGAAAGCTGGGACTTGATCGTGACCGTTGATCATCCCGAAAAGACCACGACCATTGATCTTGGCTGAAGGTTGCTGCCATCCATCGGAGGGACATGTGGCTGTCGGTCGACGTTTTGGCATCCGGGAAACCAGAGGGCCAGAAAACCCTGCCCCCTCAAATCACAAAATACCGATACCCGAAACCTCGATACGCCCTGTAGAAGAGAGGAGAAGTCCCGAAAGAATCTGGATCGTCCATCAGAGGAGATGCGTGGTGAGCTGTCAGAGTTTCGGGAAAAGTCCTGAAATCCCATGGACCATTGGATCCACACTCTTAAGAGCCATCGATCTCTTACACGAATTCCCATAATAAAATTTGGAGATTTGAATGACAAGGAGTCCTGGAGTCGTTGCATTTTGAACTCCCGAGTACTGAGACCCCGAAAGGATCCATACAATTGGATCAGGGGAGGCGAAAACTCGTCGATCTCCCTTGGAGGGAAACTTTGGAGACCTTGGAATTTTCGGGGTTTTGAATGGGGAAAGCTAGAAGTCATGCATCGCAATTCGCCAAATCACGAAAAGACGATAAGCGCTTGGCTGGCTTAAGAGCGTGGACACATAACAGGGTCACATGGACAAGACCCCAAGTGGGAAACTTGCCACTTGCTGGCCCTGTTGGGGTTCAACGTTTCACTGTTTCAAGCTTCGAGGTTTTTAGAGTCGAAAGACTCGACGTTCTGGTAGCACTTAGTCACGAAGTGCAAAAAGACGCCGTACTGGTTCGGCCTGTAGTCGTGACCCACGATCACAGGGAGGTGGACATATGAGGAACTATATGACGCTAGGCCCCCGCAAGTATCTTGGGGATTCTGATCCTCGAGTAATCAATGAAAAATTTATTATTCCAGAGTGGGTATGTGACAATAAACCACTTCGATATCGACCAAAACAGTCTTACCCTTCAATATCACAATAAAAGATTGCAAGAGTCCATGAGGTTGGAAACCATGTCCATCAAACGCTTTCAGGGTGGTAGGGGACTGAATAAGTTTAGGAGAAGCAAGGGCTTTCCAATAAGGCAAAGACATGACACAGGTGGAGGCTTCGTCATCCAAAAAAATCTGATGTATGTTCTTCCACCAACCAAAATTTGAATTTGGAATTCTAAGTGGTGGGAGAGCCTCTCCTTAAAATAATCTAGATTAAACACAATTAGGTTCGATTCCTCCAGATCCATAGCTCTAATGGCTGACAACATGGTTCTAGGTTGACTTGGACAGTGCTGTAGAACTTCGAGGGTTGACATAGCACAAGGCGCTTGTGCCAAATCTTCAACAATGTTGTAGTTTTGGGCAACGCATGCATTTGGATTAAATGTCACTTTTTGAATTACGCTCTTAGGCAGGCACAATACTGCATTAGAGATTGGCTTCTCAATCTGAAGAGGATTGGAATATGGAGGAGGAGTGGATGTGGAGGGCTGATCAATGACCTTTCCCTTAGCGTGATCACCTAGAGGAGTGTCATAAGTATTTGTTTGAGTCATTGCATTAACTGCCTTAAACATGTACATCTCAGAGGTGCTCATGGACGCATCTTAATGGTGGTAATGACTTGCTTTGCCCCCTTATGGAGGGGAAGGATTTTGTGTAACCAGATTTTGCTGTTGATTTGGTTGGGAGGTACCCTTAAAAAATTTAGCGACTACCTCACGATGAGGGAAATATTTCGTGTAGTGGTGTTCCTCACAGATCATGCAATGAAGCTTAGCCTTCCTACTGAGTTGAGTATCAACATTCTTTGTAGTATCCTGTTGGTTAGAAGATTTCTTGGATTTACCCTTGTTTTTATTCTTAACTCTCAGTTGTTGAGATGAAGTGGATTGGAACGCATTCACCTCAGAGGTTGGAGCATGAGTGGAAGTAGTTGTGGAGTTTGAAATGAAACTTGGTTTCGAAGCAAGTCTTGTTGGATCGTTCGATGGACTTGGAGCATGAGGGATCAAATCGTAAAGTGTGCTAGATGGGGAATATACCAAGTCCAAATACTAGGCACGTCTAATAGCTTGATCCTCAGTAACAACATTTCCCATAGAAACATCACGTGAAATGAGAGGCAATAACAACTTTGTAAACCAATTGTGAGGAGTTGGTCCGGAATTGGAGCGTTAATCAACTGTCTTCGCCATCTCCCCTCATAAATATGATCATATATGTGGGTAGAATAGGATTGTCGGAGTGAGGTCAAAATTTCTGTACCAGCATCGTACCATATAGACAACTGGAAATGCATTAGGAAATCCATGGAAAGAGAACTAAAGTCGACAAAGGAGTTACGCGACAGTTCAATATACCATTTCATTTCTGCACCTGTAAGTGTTCTCTGAAAGAGTCTCAGATGTATGGAATCGTCCATAAAAAAGTTTGAATAACACCATAAATGGAAATTCATAACAATACTTTTAGGATCTTCCCCATGTTTTTCATAGAATTTTAGGGTGTCGGACGGTAATTTGGCAGGGATGGTGAGCCAAAATGGGGGATGCTGAATGAGATCGTTTGTCAAACATGATAGATATGGCAGATATAACGTAGCCAATAATGGAAGCTTTCGGTTAGCATGTGGATACTGGTGGTAACCATATGGCATGGGAATACCAGCAGGACTATATCCAGGTTGCGGTGAGATGGAAAATGGTCCTCCCATATATGGTGGCTGCCCAAGTTGTCCACCCATGAAAGGTGGTTGTCCTATTTGTCCACCCATGTATTGTGATGGAACTCCTACACAATGTGATTGAACTAATGTCCCCCCCATGTATGGTGATTGAAGGGAATGTTGCATTGGAATCATGGGGTTTACAAATTGATAGGGAAAAGTTCCTTGCAGAGGAATGCCCGCCAGATTGGGTTGACCCCACAAAGGGTTAGAAACTACTGGAAATGGCTGTTCAGGATACATGCCACTGGTAGTAGTGATAGAAGGAATCATAGGAGTGGTTTTCCCCTAGGATTGTTGATGTTGAAACCATGTAGGTTTCCCCCCAGTAAAATTTTTCCTTGCAACTGAAGGTTTCCCCCCAGCTAAAGGTTGGCCTCCCATTGAAGATTGACCTCCAATGTAGGGTGTACTAATATATGATGTGTGAGATGGAGGCTGACTATCTTGTGTAACCGTGGTTGTGTGAACGACTTGATTTCTAGCCACCTGACTGATGGAATTACCAAGTAAAGCACTTGGCATGTGCATGTGCGGAAATAGTGAAGCATGAATATTTCCTGACCCATGTGCAAAGGAAGATGTATGCGCAAGTGGTTGAGTCAGGTTTACCTGGGTCACTGATGTTTCTTTTAAAGAAGAAGCACCAACAGTAGCAACTATAGGGGTTGTGGAAAAAGATAAGTTCCCAATTCCTTTAGGAAAACCAAAAGATGATGGGTTCGTGCCAAAAGGTTGTGTAGTGGTGGAACTGGGTGGTAACTTGTAAGAAGAATAAGCATCAAAATATCTCATGGATGGTGGATCAATGAGTGGTTGGATGAGTGGATCAGTAAGAAGATGATTCATGTAAGATGCAAGGCTTTTTACAAAGGCCGTGACCAGTTCTTCAATGTGATGGGCACTTCCAAGAGTTATTCTCCCGGTTTCAAAAGGTTGATATGCGATCATTCCTTCGTAAAAAACATTATGTGGAGGTTCCTGAATGTCAGGATCCATACCTTGTATACGGTGAAATATTCAATCCTAAGGTTGACTATAAAAATCAAAGAAACACACTCCTATGAAAACTAAAAGCAATCAACCAAGAAACAACAGGCTCAAGGATCTTCCGAAGATGGGATATCAAGCTGCCAACGAAGAAATGAGGGTCTCCCTTATTTGGAATTGATGAGAGTTAACACAATGAATTTTGTTTCGAAACAAGGGGCATTGGCTGAGACATCCATTAGACCTCCCAGTCTTGACCCTTTTCCACCTCGGTTATATTTTTCAGAACTTGCCAGTGAATTCTCTACTACCCCTTCCATCAAATATCTATGTTTTTTACTTCCCTCATGTCTTGATTGATTCCATCAAGGAGCTTCCATAGCTCATCAAACCAATCATGATGAGTATCTTCATATGTAGAAATTCATTCCTATGTGGCATGGCCCCGACATGGTGTGCCATATGATGCCAATAATAGCTCACGAGTTCATTAATTATGAAAAAGATCCTTGGCATGAACCTAGAAATGGGCTCTACTTGGTGTAAATTATCAAGATGTGCAGCGCCTTGTACATGGGTGTGTGGTGTGAGTGCTTTGGTTTTGCATATGTCATATCCAAAAAATCCAAAAATGTTTTCTTTTTTGAGATTTCATTATGCATTTTGACACTAGGAATCTAGTTTACATGTGTTGACAGGATTTTAGAGACATTTTTCTTACAACGATGGGGACATCCATTGAAATTAAGGCACATATTCCCAAAATTGACATATAGGGATAGGTTCTTCCCTACATTTCTCTTGCATTATTAACCATCCAAACTGCCCGCACTATGCCATAGGTTCAAACCCGACCAATTGCGACATTAGCCACTCTTTTTGCACATCGTAACTGGGTCAGTAGTGCCTTCCCTTCATGGGAACCCTAGTTAGCACCCAACTTTCCATCTAGTGCCCATGATATGATTTTCTTGTAGGCCCGGGAACCCTCTCTAGTGCTTTATCCCCTGAAATTGAGCCACATTCACTCTCTTTCCATATATTTTTCCAGCCTTCCTGGAGGGGGTTCCCTACATTTCTGTTGTTTAAATGGTCGCACTTTATTAATATTGTTGTCTCACTGCTTATTGCTGCTACATTGCCACTTTCTTCCATTGCTTATCGCACCACAACCATGCTTGACCACTATCCATCTATTTTCTACCATTTTACAACACCCCTGGACAAGATCTGTTGTTACGAGTGGTCATCATTTACCGTGTTTCTTTTTGCATTCCATTTCCTAAGTCATGTTCCAAGCACCTATAATTTCATTGCAAACCACTCATTCTCTTTAGTTGAGCTTACTATTACTCCTTTGGCACACTCGTTAACCAACCATGACAAAGGTACACCCTGGAGTCTCCTTTAAGTTTTTTTTAGACTCCCTAAACATGAAAAGATTACCAAGTGAGCTTGTTTCCTTTCACACCCATTAAATGGACTTGAAAGGATGTCTATCGGGTGTAAGTTTAACCCTTTTTCGGACAAGATGAACTAATTACGAAAAATGAATATTGTAGTCAACCATTCTGTAAACTATAAACTGTTCAATGAGGAAGAGGGAAGGGGAAATAGATCATAATGAAGCATCAAACAAGAAATATATAATCACAATCAAGGGATTCAAGACAAAAAAGAGGAAAAACTAGTCAAAGTCCCTCCCAAACGGAGTTGCCATTTTTCTTTTGTGAGAAATCTTACCCTGCGGATAGGCTAAGATCCCCTTTGAACCAAGACTCCTATCTTTGGTCGAAAGACATAAGAGAACAAGTGTTTGATACTTTCCCTATAGATCTAACTCAATCAATCAAGAGAGAAGAAGAATGTGGCGTACCTTGTTGTGATGTTCATCCTCGATGCTCCAATATTTGGGCCTGATCTCCATGCTCCTCAACAAAATTGAAATCCCGCAAAGACTAGAAAAAGGAACTCTTACTCCTACTATAGATCATTATATAAAGAAGATCTATCTATGAAGACTGAAATGACAATAGACAAACAAATGAAGAATACAAGTAATTGAAGGGAATATGCCAAGTTGATATTAATTAGAAAGCCAAAGAAGGCACTTACAAAGCATGATTTACGATGCAGTTACTTCTCCAAGCTCTCCTCAGCCAACCCTTGCATGAATCTTGACATCAAAATTTTGATGCTTCCTCTAGAATCAAATGTTTGATACCTCTAATATCCCCCCCTTCACCTTGGAAATACCTTCATTAATGTTTATTTAGTTTTCTTCCTCAACTCTTGAATTCATATTCTCAACATCCTTGCCTGTTTTAAGCCTCATTTTTTTTTTTTTCATTCTGCCTATTAGTCTTTTTCGAGTCTATTTGAAAGTGTTCATTCCTAGATCTGATATATTTTCCTTAGATCTATTATTTTTTTGCACTCGTACGATCGCGGTCGTGGGTTACCTATGCACATAGAGTGACCACACCCCTTTTTATCACATGTGGATCCACTACAAAATGTGAGCACCTAAAAATCACACTGACCAGTGTGACCGATGCTAGGAGTCGCGAGTCTCTTTATGCATAGAGTGCGACCGATCAGTCTGTCTTAACTAGCAAGGCATGACCAACCACTAAAAAGATGTGTTTTGGAGGGACATCCTTCAAATCTAGCCGAGATATTCTTTTTGTCTTTCCTTATAGTCTCATGAGTCTTTCTCAGATCTGTTCCAGAATTCATCACTACAACCTTTTTTCAAGTCCTTTTTTTTTAGCATTGAAAGCTTGGGTTTTCCGTGTTGAAGACATCCTTGTGATTGAATGTTTTCTTCCTTAGGTGATTGTTTTCTTCGTCTTTTTTGTCTTTTGATTTATTTTTAAGCATCATTGAATCCTTTCATTTTGATTGAAAACGAGAGAAAAATAAGAGTCTCTTTTGAGTTTTCATGCAATTTGGAAAGAAGAAAATAAAAGTTTTGCATCCTACTTTCGTAGTTGGAGTGTTTTGGTACATATTTGAAAGAGCTTGTATCTGTTTGGGATTTTAGAGCCATTAATTTGATAGTTTGGCATTTCAAATTTTCTCCATTTGATAAAGGAAAAGTGAAAGTTGCATG
>SNQJ01S0265931.1:0-10229 GCA_010110895.2 Picea sitchensis | reverse complement strand
ACGATATCCAGGACGAGATGAGCATGGTTACCATCCGAACGGTGGAGGATGCCTATCAAATGGCTTTGAAAGCTGAAGAGAAGTTGAGCCGTAAGAAAGGTCAGCGAGGCCAAGGCAGGAGTCAGCCCAAAGGAAAATCGGTTGTCCAAGATAAATACCAGAAGCCCAAGGAGGAATGGAAGAAACCTCAGACTTGAATCGAGAGAGGTGGAAGTTCACAGCGAGGCCAGCACGCTGAACAGAGGGGGAAGCATACAGAGCAGAGCGGAGGATACGCTGATAATAATGTATTTCCTCGTACCAGAGGTAGAGGAAGAGGAAGAGGTGGAGTCATCACATGCTTCACATGCGGAAAGAACGGGCACAAGTCTTATGAGTGTCCAGAGAAAAAGAAGGACATTGGAGAGGCTCACATCACCGAGGCACAGAGGCGGGATGTTGAGGCCGAAGATGCTGAAGGCGGAAGGTCGTTGATGATGCGTAAGGTTCTCTTAACACCCGAGAAGGAGGTGGAGGACTCAGCTCAAAGGACCAAACTTTTCAGGACTGCTTGCAAAACCAAGGACAAGGTATGCAAGGTTATCGTGGACAGTGGTAGCATAGATAATCTCGTTTCAACCGAGATGGTAGAGAAGCTGGAGCTGGAGATGACTGATCATCCAAGCCCATACAGAGTTTCGTGGCTACAGAAAGGACACCAGGTAACTATTACTAAACAATGCTTGGTTGAATTCAAGATAGGTGGATATAATGATAAAATATTGTGTGATGTCATTCCTATGGATGTTTGTCATCTATTGCTGGGTAGACCATGGAAATATGACAGAAATGTGATTCATGATAGACGAATGAACACATATACCCTGGAGAAGAATGGGATAACCCATATGTTGCTTTCGATAAAGGATAAGGAGGTGAAGCCGGAAGTAAGCAACACAGTACTTCTCTTGAGTGGGAAGGAGCTTCTTACAGAGGTGAAGAAGAAAGAAGATCCACAATTATTTGTGGTCAGAAAACCGAGGATTGTTCTGGCTAGCACAAGAGTGGATGATCTACCAAAGGAGATTCAGGAACTACTGGAAGAGTTCGCTGACATTGTGGTGGATGAATTACCTCGTTCGTTGCCACCGATGAGGAGTGTGAGTCATCATATAGACCTCATACCAGGAGCTAGTTTTCCAAATAAAGCCACGTACAGGTTGACGCCGTAAGAAAATGAAGAGGTCAAGAAGCAGGTCCAGGATTTGTTGGACAAAGGATTGGTCAGGGAAAGTTTGAGTCTGTGTGTTGTTCCAACAGTACTCAATCCGAAGAAAGATGGAGGTTGGAGAATGTGTATCGACTCAAGGGCGATCAAAAAAATAACCATCAGGTACAGATTTCCATTCCCGAGGATGGATGATTTGATGGATTGCTTAAGTGGAGAATTTTTTTTTTCAAAGATTGATCTGAAAAGCGGATATCACCAGATTCGCATGAGAGAAGGTGATGAATGGAAAATAGCATTCAAGACAAACGAAGGTTTGTATGAATGGCTTGTCATGCCGTTTGGCTTGACAAATGCACCGAGTACCTTTATGAGGTTAATGAATGAAGTCCTGAGGGAATTCATCAGGAAGTTTGTCATTGTGTATCTGGATGACATATTAATTTTCAGCAAAACAAAGGCAGAACATCTGAAGCATTTAGCTACAGTAATGAAGAAGCTACAACAGGAGAAGTTGTTGATAAACATAAAGAAGTCCTCATTCATGAAGACAGAACTCATTTACTTGGGATTTGTTATTTCGGCAAATGAGTTGAGGATGGATCTAGATAAGGTGGAGGTAATTAAAAATTGGCCATCATTGAGAAATATTTTTGAGGTGAGAAGTTTTCATGGACTGGCTAGTTTCTACCGAAAGTTCATCAGAAATTTCAGTGGGATTAGCGCAGCGATGATGGATACAGTCAAGAAAAGACATAAATCTTTTCGCTGGACTGAGGAGGCGGAGAAAAGTTTCAAATTGTTGAAACGGAAGATCATGGAACAACCAGTTTTGGTGTTGCCGGATTTCCAAAAGACGTTTCAAGTAAAATGTGACGCAAGCGGGTTTTCCATAGGAGCGGTCTTGAGTCAAGAGGACAGACCGATTGCCTATTTCAGCGAGAAGTTGAATGAGGCAAAAGAAAATTACTCCATGTATGATAAGGAATTCTATGCCATCATACAAGCATTGAAAAAATGGAGGCACTATTTGATTCCAAAGGAATTTGTTTTATATAGTGATAACCATGCATTACAATTTGTGACTCAACAGGAGAAGTTGAATCAGAGGCATGTTAAGTGGGTTGAATACATGCAAAATTTCACTTTTGTAATAAAGCATATTTCTGGTACTGCTAACAAAGTGGCTGATGCTTTGAGAAGGAAATGTTTGTTGATGCAGGAGTTCAAAGTCAGGACGTTAGGCTTTGATGATCTCAGGGACATGTATGTAGATGATCAAGATTTTAAGGAAGCATATGAAGCAGTTGAGAATCCATTTCTCAGAGATAGAAGCCCTTGGACAGACTATATGATCCAAGAAGGATTATTGTTCAGAGGCAATCAGTTGTGTATTCCAAATTGCTCCATGAGGGAGAATCTGTTAAAGGAAAAACACAGCGGAGGATTGGTCGGACACTTCGGTCATGATAAGACATTCGCGAAGTTGAGCGAGTCATACTTTTGGCCAGGGATGCGGTCAAAGGTCAAGAGATTTGTAGACAGATGTCGAATTTACCAGCATTCGAAGGGAAGAAAGCAGAATGCGGGGTTCTATCAACCATTTCCCATACCAGAAAGGTCGTGGGAGGCGATTAGCATGGATTTTGTATTGGGGTTGCCAAAGACACAAAGAGGAGTTGATTCAATCTTTGTGGTAGTGGATAGGTTTTCTAAGATGGCACACTTCATCCCATGCCAGAAAACTAGTGATGTGACTCACATCGCAAATCTATTTTTCAAAGAGGTCGTTCGACTTCACGTCTTACCCAGAAGTATAGTTTCGGACAGAGACACAAAGTTCGTGGGACATTTCTGGAGGACACTGTGGAAAAAGATGGGGACTAAATTGATGTTTAGTTATGCCTATCATCCTCAGACGGATGGGAAAATAGAAGTGGTGAACAGAAGTCTGGGAGACTTGCTGAGAAGCTTGGTGACAGAGCACCACAGTCAGTGGGATAGTATATTGCCGCAGGCAGAGTTCGCATATAATGACTCGGTGAATAGGAACACAGGCCAAAGTCCATTTCAGATTGTGTATGGCATACAACCGAGAGGAGTTTCTGAATTAAGGGATTCAGAATGGACTGTGACTAGCAGCGCTAGTGTAGAAGAGTTCGCAGAGGCGATGAAATAACTTCACAGCCAGGTAAAGGAGCGACTGTTGAAGTCAAGTCAGGAATATAAATGCAGGGCAGATCAGCATAGAAGACAACTTCAGTTTGAAGTCGGTGATCTGGTTATGGCACATTTGAGGAAGGAAAGGTTCCCGAGGGGAACATATCATAAGTTGAAAATGAAGAAAATCGGGCCATGTAAGGTCTTGAAGAAATTTGGGGACAATGCTTATGAGATCAAGTTACCGGATGGGATCAGAATATCTCTGATATTCAATATCTCAGATTTGTACCCATACAAAGCTGGAGAAGCAGAAACTGGAACTGAGCAGCCAATCATCCAGTGGACGAAGCAGATGTCAGTTGCAGAGAAACCGCAGATGGAGTGCATACTGGATAAGAGAGTGAGCAAGAGGACCAGGCAAAAGAAATACTTAGAGTATCTGGTCAAGTGGAAGAACCATCCAGTTGAAGATGCCAGCTGGGAGACTGAAGCAGAGATACAAAAGCATGGACAGACCGTGCAGGAGCTCATGGACAGGAGCCCATGAAAATTTTCAAGCCGAGAATTATGATGCAGGAGCATCGCCAACACATCAAGTGAGCCAGGGCGGAAAGTATCAAGACAGCTGGACAAGCCAGCACAAATTTTGAAAATACTTTGGAATTGTTGCGCGATCTTAAATGAACCATTAAGATGAGGCGCACTTGTATATTGTAACGGACCTTGAGCCTTTAAGCTCTCGTCCTTAGTAGATAGATGGCATTTAATATAGTTAATGATAAATAGATAGAATTTAATTCTAGACTAGACTATTTGGGAGCGCAAGAGGGAAACGAGATATAGACACCCTCATTGTGCATTTGTATTTTATGGAATTCTGGAGGAGTAGGAGAGCAAGAGCATGCAGAGAGCTATGTAAAGACACCCATGTACAGATACTTGAATTAATAGAAGAGATTGATTCAAATTCATGGTTTTATGTTTGTTCTCTGTATATTGATGTTGATATGCTCATGAATGTTTACTTCCAATTATATATTTTCTTTTATATGATGTGCATATGATTTCATGTTTGAATTGAAGTCTGAGAGGGTGAAGGAATGAGTTTCAATTGTTTCTCTATTTGAGCTAGAGAATTCCTGCAAGGAGTGCAGTCGAATTTGTCCGCAAGGAGTGTGTTGACAGAGGGTTCAGATAGAGATAGCTTTTTCTCTCATTCACTCAGAAGTGCAGACAGGCACGGGAGCCATGCAAGGAGTGTGCAGGTTGAGTAAAGGTCTCAGGGTTGTAAACCTGAGTGAAGTATCGAAGGACTGGTGCTGCAGACGAGCGCAGAGTCGAGGAACTTCAACACTTAGACGTTGTTGAAGGTTTTCCGCAAGGAGTGCGTGTAAGAAGTTTTCTTGAAGGACTTGAAGGTCGTCGAAAAGCTCAGGAAGGATAGGCCTTCGAGTTTGTCGAAGGACAACGCAGAAAAGTTGTGCCTGGAAGGCTTGCAATAAGTGTCGCAAGTTGTGCGCAAAAGGATGAGTTTTGTGGAAGAACAATTAGTCATTTCGTGGATTGCATAAGGAAGAACGGACGGTTGAAATTCTCCGAGGAGAATTCGTGAATCACCGTAAGTCGTTAGATCTTGGAGAGGTGCAAGGAAGTTACAGCGCAAGTGTGGAAAAGGTTCCAAGCTCAAGGAGGGGGGGCGAGCCGTTGATCCGAGCACAGGGGTCGTCGGATTTACACGTGAAATCGTGTATCGGGGTTTCATGAGTCGAAGCTCCAAATTATTGCAATAGGAATCGCGATATCACGATACGCGATATCCCGACAGTCAAAGGACAGTGTGTGGGCCACAGCGGAATCGGTGAGTGGAGGACAGGTGGCACACCGTATCGAAGTTCGGGAAAAGTGAAGTCCCGAAACCATTGACATCAAGATTCGCGATCCCGCGAAGTCCGAAACCCTGACGAGGTGACAGGACTGTGGAAAAATTCAACCCACGAGTGCATCATAGTTTCGTCGCATTGGGGTTCGGGAGTCGGTAAAACGAGTGGTTCGATATCGTGAATGCCGAATTTGCGATAGAGGAAGTCCCGACAGGGTAAAGGGAGAGGTCAGCGTTGACTTTTATCGGTGTTCGGGGATTCGTAGAACCAACACTCGATCACTGACCTTTGGATTCATGAAGTTGCGAGTTCTGATTCCCCAATAAGTAAAGAGAGGGGGAATCGCGCAAAGTATTTTTGTGGGTGCAGATTTCCCGATAGGGAAACAGAAGAGCATTAAGGTTCTTCGGGCCGCGACAGAAGAGAAGATCCTGTGAGCGGACGTGCCTGCGGGTGCGACTGCGTCACTTTGTTGCCTACATCACTTGACAAAAATGAACTTTCAAGAGGAGTCAAGCCTTTAGGAAATTTTTCATCCTCAACATAGATGATTTGTTTGGTCTTAAAAGGTTTATTTTGTATGAAACTGAAAATGCCTTCGTCACTTGGGAAAACTTGCCCTGATTCTACGTTGTCGGGGAGGTGAGGATGGTAAAGAGATTGGAATGTACAATCAGGTATTTGAGGTAAAATTTGTCGAGTAGGAGAAGCCGCAAAAAAAACTAATCTATCAGCCATTGAATTAAGTTCCCTCTTAACATGAGTGATGTTAAATGATAATAGATTTGAAATCAGCATCCAAGCAGCTTGGGTATAATGTTTAAGTAACTTATTGTTTGGTACATAAATCTTTCATACAAGATTCACAACAAGTTCAGAATCACCAAAGACAGTAAGGTGGAAACAACCACGGTTATATGCACTTTCAATGCCCAACAATAAGGACTCAAACTCAACAATATTGTTTGTACAAGCAAATTCCAACCTATAAGAGAAATTCTGAATTTTTCCTATAGGGGAATATAGAATGATGTCGGCTCCATTACCTTCATTTGAACATGAGCCATCGAAATTCATTTTCCACATGCCATCATCAAAATCAGTTGGTTCAAGTATAGTGTCACCTTCATTAACAAAGATAGAGTACACCCCCAAATCTTATTCGAGATAATTTACATTGGGTTGGGGAACGCTATGTATATAGGGTGAAATTATTCCTTCCCTAAGAACTATAATGTTATTTCTGTTTTGAGGGACAGATAAATGTGTACCATCAAGTGAAACGTATCCACCAGTTAAGTCTTTCCAATCCCTTCCCAAAATAATTTAGTAGTTACTCACTGGGATATCAATTACTTGGATATTGAGATTTTTCCTTATCTCGGGATGTGCACACAAAACTAAGGTTACGTCCTTGATTTCACCTATAGTTGATTGTTGCAGATTATTATAAGAGAGCATGCTTCTAGAATTTTCATTGGTACAAGATAAGCCAAGATCTTCCATGATAATTTTGTACATCACACTTGGACCAGACCCGCCATCAATTAGGCAACAATGAGCTATTTTATCCATGATTTTTACCGAGATATAGAAAGGTTTTTTTTTTTACAGGGTTCCTAAAATTATTTACAACTATTCTATTTACAATTGAATTTTCTTCCTTTGACTCTTCTATTTAGATTGGCTATGGTAGAAATATTACCTTCCATAAAGTCCTTAAGATGTTTTTGTTGTTCTAGGAAAACAACCATGTCCAAAAGGGTAGCATCAACTTTGATATTGGCCAATTGATTAAGGATATTGTACTTAGAAGAAGGAAGAGGAGAAGATACTCCTTGATTACTTGAAGTTTTGAAATTTTGTGTATCATCACTTTGAGAAGATGAGCTTGGGGTAGAAGAAGTGCGGGGAAGATAAAAAACTTTCTTGGTAGTGTAAGATTTATTCTTGGTATTGACTACCATAACATCTTCTGGTTCAACCCAATCTAAAACAATGACCGTGGTATCAGGCCTTCTGCCAAATATCTTATCTCTAGCATTTCTCTTAACTTCGAAAGTATTCTCATCCTGATTTTCTTCATAGAAATTACACCAAGTGAGAGTCATTATGGCCTTTGGCTAAAAAGTGTTTTCATTAGTATTTCTAAAAGGTGCTAGGGAAGAAGAAGAATCCATGGGGGAAGAGGAAGAAGAAATTCCTTTTCATTCGTAGTCTATCATCCTATTGTTCATATCTTGCATGAGTCGTAGAATGGAAAACATGCTTGTTTGCTTGATCAAGTCTCCTTTAGGAAGACCCGTTATTTCAATTTTCTCTTCATATTCTAGACAAGCCTAAAGGGCAGAACCGAGATTGTTGATAGCCTTTTCTTCAAGTCTATGAGGATAAGGATACATTAAAGCATTATAAAAATGCATGAAAGAATATTGATTTTGAGGACGGATTAGTTCGGGGTATTGATTATATAGTTTGGTGAAACGAAGGTTAAAATAATTAATGGTTTCACCATCCTTATAGGAAATATTGTTGTATTCCCTTAACTGATCAACTTGAATCTTGGGCTTTCCATAAGTGGATTTGAACCAATAAACTAGTTCTTCCCAAGTTGAAAGGATTTTGGGCAGGAGGTCAAAAAAATATGTTGCAGCTTTCCCTTCAAGAGAATTGACAAATAGACGCATGCAAGTGTCATTATCGTTAGCCCCTATATTATGACAAGCATTAGAAAATTCTACTAGGTGTTCGTTTGTGTTAACGATACCATTTCCTGAGAACCTAGGTAAATGATATTTGAATTTTGGTAATGGTTGGGTGGCTAGTGAGAGATTCAAGGGAGAAGACACGTGCAAGGGGGTGGTTGCAACATCTTCCTCAAATTGAAAAGTCCATATTTATTAATGATCTTAGTAGGATTGGTAGTAGATTGAATAGGGACTTGATGGCTATAGATACTACCAATCACAGATGAAGCAGAGGGTTTTGAGGAGGAGGAACCTTTGGTGCCACTACAACTACCTGAAGACATCATATTGAAGGTGATAGGTATGGGTGATGAAGCTGAAGTGGAAGAATTAGATAGGGTTATCCTAAGAGAACTTTTTTGTGTTGATAAGACAACTTTTCTCCTTCATATTTCAGAAATAGGGGTAACTTCAGGGGACAATCCTCTTCTTCTTTGATAAATACAAGAATTAAAGGACATGAAATAAAATATTAAACAATTAAGAGGAAAGGTTATTGTTGATTTTTGGGTTACCTTTTACTGGCTTCCCAACGTTCACGAATATTTAAGTCCCTTTCAATTGCTTCCTAAGAGCATACAAGTTCAGCATGAGTACTAGCGGTTTCTAAAATAGTGTTGAATAAAGTCAAGGTAATGTTGGTCTGTTCATCAAGATCATTTCCAATATTAGGTTGTATCACAACAGGTATTGTCATAGAAAAATCAATCAAATAGTAATTGGACAAAACAAGAAATTAAAATACAATTGCGATACAATCAACTAGAGAGATATGGAAAGATCTCCCTAGTATGGTCACCAAATAAATGTTGAGGAAAAAGGTATGAAGAACCTTACTCAAACATTTTCATATCTTGCTAGGCTAGGGAAAGCTAGTTGGGAATGTTACCCGAAGTTTATATCCTTAAATTCAAAACAATCACTTAATCCATAGATAATATGTACGAGGAATCAAGGATGATTTTATATATTATATGAAACTGTGAAAAAGAAAGAAAACATAAATATACATAAGTGTGTACATGGATAAGAGACAAGGATAAAAGTAAAATCTGAAAAATATCATTAAGATACGCATGTGAGACCGAAATCATAAATCTGATTTTTATATTAACTTCATTTTGAGATACAAAGAAGAATTATCTTTACAAACCCCTGCAAGGGTGGGTACCAAAGTCAGATTTAAAAGTCTCCGATGAGCACCATACAAAAAGACTCTAACAACAAAAGAAAACTGAAGATAAAGATTTGGATCATCTTGCCATAAAAATGTTGTCACTTGACTTTGCAAAATATTCTTTATTAGTTATGAAATCTAATTCGTAAACAAACAAGAACACACAAACTGCCAAAGATAGATCATACACCTTTAGAAACAAGCTGTTGAAAGATATGATTCAATTTTGAATCCCGTTGCCTTCAATAAGACCCTGCTATCATCAAGATAGTTTAGCTTTCTAGTAAACTCAAAATTAATGAAGAAAAGTTGTATATCACAAGTACAGAGAAGACCTTATATCATAAGTTCTCATTCTATTCTCTCTCTCTTTGTCTCTTCTTTTGATTGAGCTTTTATTATTTCCCAATAAGTTATGATAGTTCAACTACCTTTCTTTTGTTAATATTAATTAGCTTAACTAATTATTTGAGACAAAATAATAATAATACATAAATAAGGGTCTATTTAAATAATAACTAAATAGGTGGGACCCCTTGTCACTCCAATTTTCATTTCTTTAATGATCATCAAAATATGAAATATAATACCCTAAAAAATAATTCAAATATTTTCCTTGTAACTCTCATCCTCATTAATAGTCAAATATTTTAGTATCAAAATCAAACATGACTATATCCAAAAATAGAATCATATCCATGTTGTCCAAAACATTCTGTCATCATACCAATAAAATCTGTCCTCAAGAAAATAACATTAAAAGGCATTAAAAACCATATTTGTTGTGAGAGACGTTGTTAAGAACCAAACATCAATATAGCATAGAAAAACCTCAGGAAAAGTACTCAACGCCTTGAAAAAGAGATAATTTCAGATAATAAGCCTCTTCGAGGGGGAAACCTCCTTTTACCCCCTAAAGCCGACATAAATAAAATAACATTACTAATATAATATGCCCCAATTAAGGGGTAATGAGCCAATATTAGGGCTTAACATGCCCCTCCCCTTGAGACAAGTGTTGTCCGCAACGCTTGAGTAACTTTGGATGCTTCTGT
>SNQJ01S0265930.1:0-11958 GCA_010110895.2 Picea sitchensis | reverse complement strand
GTTACAGGTTGATTACAGGTAGGTGCATGGTTGATGCACTTGTTTATGGTACAGGTTGATTACAGGTTGGTGCATGGTTGATGCACTTGTTTATGGTACAGGTTGATTACAGGTTGAGGTATAGGTTGGTGCATAGTTGATGCACTTGTTTATGGTACATGTTGATTACAGGTTGAGGTACAGGTTGGTGCATGGTTGATGCACTTGTTTACGGTACATGTTGATTATAGGTTGGTGCATGGTTGATGCACTTTTTTATGGTACATGTTGATTACAGGTTGAGGTACAGGTTGATGCATGGTTCAGATTTATTGGTACAGGTTTACAACTGTATATCTCACAGTGATAGTGTGACAGTGGTTCCATCATTCTACTTCTACTTAAGGATGGTAGGATGGGGAACAGACAGGTGGTTGTAGCCACCTTCCGATTCTAGCCAGAGAACATAGGGG
The DNA here is from genome assembly GCA_010110895.2 of Picea sitchensis. Classification (NCBI taxonomy): domain Eukaryota; kingdom Viridiplantae; phylum Streptophyta; class Pinopsida; order Pinales; family Pinaceae; genus Picea; species Picea sitchensis. The sequence goes on along the minus strand of SNQJ01S0265930.1, from coordinate 11,506 downwards.
GTTGTAGCCTCCTTCTGGTTGTATCCAAAGAATTGGGGAGTTGCAGCTTCCCTCAGGTTGTATCCTGAGAAACTAGGGGGTTTGAGCCTCCTTCCAGTTGCAGCTGGAAAACAAAGGAAGTTGGTGCTTCCAATGAATGTAATTCTTCAAGACATATAAGAAAAATCATTTTGTGGTTTTCTCCTGATTTGGGTTTCCACGTAAAACACTGGTGTACTGTGTATGTGTATGATTGTTCATTTGTTAATTGCTTATTTACTCTGCATTTATTGGATGATAATGCTTCATTGATATAACACTTGGATTATATGGTTAAAAAGGGATTAAATTTCTCTATTATTGATTCACTCCCCCCCTCTCAGTAATCCAATACCCACCCTCTATGGTTCCTAAACCATCCCTCCCTCCCCAATCAGAGGCAATCCCGATGCAGATTTGAGTACTAACTCCGACCACACCATCCTCACCCCCACTTTCCAGTACCACCGATACGGCTGGGGCCATATGGATGAAGAAAGATCCCACCACTCCACTTCCTCCACGAGTTCAAATTCCTTGTGCACTCTACGAAAGAGAGGGACACCCCACTATTATATTCCCTTGTCTTCTAGAGTTATGCAATCTGATCCAACTCCCTGGAGAAAAAACATCGCTCATCACTGCACCAAGAACACCTAGTACTACCACAAATTCCCCTACTACAGGAAATAAAGGGTTGTGAACCAAATTCACGCATGCCATTTGTTCAGAGTATGGCCACTACAATCATCATTTCCCTTCTCTACCTTAGTTTCGATAGACACTAACGGAGGTACACCAACTATTTCAGCAATATCCCTTTCCACCCACATTGTCGGGTAACCATGTCATCGATATCCATTATATATTGACCTTAGTCACCAAACGGATGAGGTGCCCTTTCTCTCTTTGTGACTCACTTGATCATTTCAGATACCAGTGTAATTTGATAATTGAATACATGCATTGTGAAATGGCCCTTATTCAAAATACTCCAACCAGCTCACCTCCTGTGATACAAGTGATCCCCCCTATTCCTTCTCCAGATATTGTTCACATCACATCCCCTGAGCCTGAGTCACTTCCCACCCCTCCATGGTTCCATCTGTACTCAGCCCCAGGGGATCCTTTTTCTCACATCATGTCCAGGTATGCATGCTCATGTTCAAAATCATCAAATAACAGTTATATGTTCTTTATCTCCAGATATTGTTTGCATCGGGTATTCAGTTTTAATGTGTGCAGGTACTTGATCATCAAAAACTAGTGCATCCCCTTTAGGTATATGATCACCACTCACATGTAATCATTCCCTTTTAATATCAATTTCATCTCCTAGTCACACCCTCCGACATTTTCCTTTAGGGTCCCTACATCCAGCTCTGTAGTACTGTCACCTCTGATGCATTTTGGTACTTTCACCCAATAACACTCTCCCCCACATGTTTTGTCCCATTCATAGTACCCCTTGGCACTTTGACACTCATTCTTATTTCACCCCCTAGGGATGGGAGTCATGATATTCTTATGCATTTCCAAGAATAAACCACATACTCCTTCTCCTCATTTTGCTAGCTTCGCCAGTGGACTCCCAGGCTATATCATCATAGTTCTATTTTGACTACACCTCTACGGTATCATTAACCCTCCATTACATCCACAATCAATTTCCCCATGTACAGATTTCCTTCCATTCATTTACCTCATACAAAATCCCACCAATGGGTTCCCCACCCTCCACCATTTCTTCACACAAATTGCGCCCTCATAGGCCAAGTCCTCTTTCACTGGGGCACCCATTTCTGTATCTGTACACTCATCCCCAATTATTCTTTATTTATTTGGTAATTTTAAAAATCCTTTGTTTCCAACATTTACATAGCTTTTGTTGTCACCCTTGACGACCTTCATTTTTCTAGAAATGCAACCCATGTCACCCTTGGTTGGGGAATTCACTATCCACTACTCATGTTGACACTGTCCATAAACCCTGAGTATCCCATAGTCCATGTACCCCTGAGCTCTAATTTTTTCTTCTTTGTCACACCTCTGGCACAATTTAACCCCATGTCTGGTCATCTCACTGATGTCATATAAAGTTTCAAGGTTGCGGAAAATCACCCTTGCACCATACCCCAAACCAAGGGCAGTATTGAGTCTCACTGCATCTTGAATTCGTTCATGTTCCCTATCATTTCCTAATCTTATCTTCTAGATTTCATGAAGCCCTTTTCTTCTTGGAGTCGCGTCTCCCTTTCTGTCAACATTAGCACAATTTCCAAAAAGGAGACAATCTCTTGACTCTCATTACCATTACAATGAGGAGTCTCGGATGATACATAGAGAACCATCATTTCTCTTTGATGTTGTTGACCCCCATAACATTCGAATTCAAAAAAATCTCATGTTATGGTGGGTCTTAGTATGAGACTATTGCAATTGTTATATACTAGTCAAAGACCTTTGAATTTGTTAGGCCATCAATGCCTACGAATCATCGACACTTCTTATAGGAGTCCTTGCCTCTTTTCAGAGTATGTTCACCATCAAAATTGTCATCTGCCATTACCAAACCACCCTGGAGGCCGCTGCATTTATCTACATCAACATACAACTTCAATTATTGTATTGTATTTTTGAGTTACATGACACAAGCATGGGACATTCTTGCCTCGTTTATAGACAAATTTTATTTTCTCTCCCTAGAGACGGATTTGGGTCTCACAGGTTCCCCTCTTTCTCCGAAAGGATTTCTCTTACAGTTCTTATCAACAATCTTCCTTACAATGGTACTCTCAGTAGAAGAAACATTGATGTATTTCGGCTATACATATGATCCTAACCTCACACATAAGGGGGCATCTGTTATCACTAAAATTTTGTCCACAACATTGCATGCAAATGGTTATAGGAATACACCATCTCCAAACACCCATTAGTTCACCTGCAACACCAAATATGCATTTCCAAGGGGAAAAAACTATACAACTGGTTAAAAAATTGACATGTGCTGAAACACTAAAGGAAGCATGTGCACATTGCGTGGGCCAAGGAAGACCTTAGAGTGCACAATGCACCATATGCATGACTATGTATAAGAAATGCCACACACTCCTGTGAATGATGCATTTATGGTTCTTGTCGGCCCCTCACCCACTTATGTACCAACTCCCAACTTGATTTGACCCTCAAATCTGAGCTGAATCTGAATGGGGGGCTGGTCTAAGACCTAAGGGTGACCTAAAGGGCCCCTTGTCCACACTAAGAACTAGTTGGATATTGCCTTAAATACATTCTATAAATGAAGGCCATGGGTGCACTAAGAATTTAAGAATCTCATAATATTGTTATGCTGCCTCAATCCTCCCTCAAGAAGCCTCTTTTCTTCTTGGAGCATTCTAGCAACATTTCAATAAGCTATTCCACTCACCTCTTGAGGGAATAAGCTTGGATTTCTTCACCATTTTGTTTATTGTTTATCATTGTAAGAAGAGATGTAAAATACGGAACTCAAGATCCCTCCTAAGGGGGAAGAGGGGATCCATAAGTCCTCCTTTCTCTATGGTTTTTTTCCAACTAATATAGTTAACCATTGGTGGCATAATCTCGATCATTTGGTTGATTGATTTTGGTTCAAAGTTTCTTATGCATTTTAGTTTTATTTCCTTAGTTGTTTCTAGTTTAGTTGTTTGTTTATTTCATGTGCTTGGATTGTTTAATTCATACATTAACCTCTGTCTTGTCTAGCAGCCCCAACTAGACGTGTAAGTGCCCTTTTTTTGTTCACCCAAGTGACGAAATGGACATAATAGTCTTTGACTTGTTCACATTGTGCACTTGTCTATTCTCTTCAGCTCTGCAGACTCTCTATTGTTGCAAGTTTGCAATTTCACAATAAGTTGTAATATGTCCGTGTTGCCCCTTTATATAGAAGGTTCTATAAATGTTGTGAAGATTCTCAGAGAAGCTTCCCTGGTTGCGATTAATGCAGTAAATATTTACAAGTATGTTCCATTTAATTTCATAAATGTCGCAAGTTGGCACCTTTTTGCCGTAACTGTCATTTTTCTATTTTCTGACCGTTTGTCCTTTTTCCCGTGCGCTGAAATTTTTAAGTGCATCATGCATTTCCCTTGTGATTTTTCATTAGTGTGCAGTGTTTTTATTTTTGTTACCCATTTTCCGCGCACAAACATTTTTCCCTTCTGTCGCACCGAGTCTACTTTTTCTATGCACAATATTCCCCAGTAACTTTTTTTATTTTCTTTGTTTTTTGTTTTTGTATTTATTTTTCCTTATTTTTCTCCTTTTTATTTCTTTTTGCCATTTTTCTACCCTAGCTTACACTATATTACACTATGTACATGTCTTTCTTACTTCGATGTAACTTTTAATTCTTAGGAGGTCAAATGTCCTTGTAAAATTTCAATCGAATCTCCTTGATCATTCCCTTCAGTTATGTTCCTTCCAAATCCTTTAGCTGTATAGATCCTCCATTTGTGACAATCTTTACTTCATACGGATCTAACCAATGCATTCTGAATTTACTAGGATGTTGAAAAAATTTACTATCATAGAGAAAGACTAGGTCTCCTTCCTTGAAATACTTCCTCTTGATATGTCTATCATGCCTAGATTTCTCTCTTTATTTCTATACTTCTTGGTGAAATCCTACCAAAATAATCTCCTCTTCCATATCCATTAGTTGATTTAGTCTTTCCTTTACTCCACCTCTTTCTATCTTGTTGGTAATTGCTTCTATGTGCAGACTGGGTACCATAAATTCTAATGGTACTACTGCTTCATGTCCATACACCAATTTGAATGGTGTATGTCCTATCAACTTTTTTCATTCAGTCCTGTATGCCCATAGTATTGCTGATATTTTCAAATCCCAATAATCCTTGTTGACATTGCAGATATTTGTCAGAGCATTATCCAAGATCTCATTGAAGGATTCTACTATTCCGTTTGCTTGAGGATGGTATGGTGTACTCTTTTGATGATAGAATTCAAAATCCTCAATCATAGAATTGATAGTACTGTTGATAAAATGAGTACCTTGGTCACTCATCAAAATCATTGGACAACCAAATCTAGTGATCACTTGCTCAAACAAGAAGTGTGTTGCCATCTCTGCACTGCAGTCTTTTACTGGTGTTTATTCTTCCCACCTTGTTAATTATTTTGTTGCAGTAATGATGTGTCTTTCTCCTGACCTTTTTGTTGGTGGATGGATTGGACCAACAGAGTTTATTTCCCATTTTTCAAATATGTGCAAATCTACTTGTGGTCTTAGGGGCATCTCATCCCTTATGTTGGGTTTTCCAACCCTTTGATATAAATCACATTGCTACCAATATTCCTTAGTATCTATGTGAATTGTTGGCCACCATAGTCCTGTGCGCAATACCTTATGCATGGCAGCGTTTCCTACATAATGTCCTCCAACTATCCCCTCATGAGCTTCTGCCAAAATTCTAGACCTTTCATGTTCTAGTACACACCTTCTCAAAATTCTATATGGGCCCATTTTATATAAGTGTCCTACAATCATTTGATAGTATTCATCTCTGATTACCATATTTTTCTTCTATGCAGTGCTAAATGCTTGTGGTGCAATCCTTGTGCTGAAGTATTCAATGATATCAACAAAATATTCATGAGCTATTTGTACTGAAAACAACTATGCATTAGGATAATAATAATGATATTGCTTATTTACTCTTTAGTTATTGGATGATAATTCTTCATTGATATAAAACTTAGATTATATGGTTAAAAAGAGATTAATTTTCTTTATTGTTGATTCAACCCCCCTCTCAGTAATCCAATACCCACCCTCTATGGTTCCTAAACCATCCCTCCCTCCCTAATAAGAGGGAATCCTGATGCAGATTTGAGTACTAACTCCGACCAAACCACCCTCACCCCCACTTTCCAATACCACCGATATGACTGGGGGAAGATGGATGAAGAAAGATCCCACCACTCCACTTCCTCCACGAGTTCAAATTCCTTGTGCACTCTGCAAAAGAGAGGGACACCCCACTATTATATTCCCTTCTCTTCTAGAGTTATGCAATCTGATCCAACTCACTTCAGAAAAAACATTGTTCATCACTTCACCAAGCACACCTAGTACTACCACAACTTCCCCTACTACAGGAAATAAAGGGTTGTGAACCAAATTCACGCATGCCATCTATTCAGAGTATGGCCACTACAATCATCATTTCCCTTCTCTACTACAATCATCTATTCAGAGTATCCCTCTCCACCCACATTGTCGGGTACCCATGTCATCGATATCCATTATATATCAAACTTAGTCACCAAACGGATGAGGTTCCTGTTGGAAGCCAAGTCACATTTTTCCACTGTCTTATAAGCTGCCTACACCAGTTTTTGCAAACCTTAATTTTTCGTCGCAATTCTCTAATAAACGACACTTTTATTTTTGCACCATTCACACACTTACCTTTGTTTTTGTTTTCACGACTGTAAGCATGAAAACTTGATCTTTTTAAGTCGCATTAGAATCATTATTGAATTGTCATTATCCTTCTTGTCGATATGCCCATTGCGTTTACATTTTACTTATCATTATGCAGTTGGAAAAACTTTTTGATCTATACTCATTGGACAGTATTTGATTGATTATGTGATTTCGTTTCATGAGTAATTGAGGTTGTGATTCATTGGTAATTGGATTTATATGTTCTTTAATTTCATCTACTTGACCATTGGTTTCATAAAAATACATAGGTGTTATGGTTAAACCCTTGATATATATCATTTAATATGACACCTAGTTCATGTTATCAAAACGCATTTGCGCATTGGTCCAACACTTGGTATTGGTTTCGATTTGTGTGTTTGGTTTTAAAACTATGGCATAACGTTTGATTGTGCGCATGGTTTATCCACTTACCAAAGGTTTCAATTGATTGATTGAAATGGCATAGTTATAACACATGTGCGTTGTGAGTTGTATAGTTGAAAGCGCCAGTGGTTGTACCATTGGTAATGACTATTATGCATGGCCAACAAATAGCTCCACCACATTCACGATGTCATTAATTCCTTCCCTTATCCCCATTTCACCTCTGCTAGCTCGGGTAAGCCTTTGGGCGTTTTGTTCCTATGTATGTTGCATTCAAACCCTGGCTCGTTCACCGTGTGCTCTTCTCCATGGCACCAGTGGTGCGAATTGAGCCGAACGGTAGCCAAGCCTTGCTACTGTTTGGTAATGCCCGGAAAGACTTAGAGGATAGCGGTTGGATCACCTTTGTACAACGGTTTGAGGGTTTTAATCTATTTGTTGCACAACAGTTTGCCCTGAATTTTGATGGTTGTAGGGCCAAGGTAGGCGACATTCAGCTGGAAATCAGTGAAGAGTTCATTAGCTCTGCCACCGGGTTAGTAGCCACGGGCCAACGATGGTTCAAAAATTCTAAAGTTGAGGAGGTGCCATGGCCACTACTGTTCATCTCATGAAAGGTCACATCCTATGACAGAGGTATGCCCATTTCCACGCTTAAACCAAGATGGCATTATCTTTTGATGGTGGTTAAACAATTTGTGACCTGTGAGGGTCGATATGGGCTGGTTTTTCTTTATCACCTTCAACTGTTAATGAATTTTATGGGTTATCCATTGAATATGCCTTTTTACTTCCAACAAAGTCTTTATAAAATGGCTAAGAGGTTTAAAAGAGAAAAGTCCAATAGTAGCTTGTTCCACCACGGCCTAATCAGACTCATCGTTGTTCATCACTTAAACCTCCACGGCGATAGTTGGCAAGCTTTTATCTCTCGGAATGGTTTTGTTGATGCAGAGCCCGTCCAAGTTGACAATCTTGTGGTTAGTGAAACTAAGGTCGAGCCACCCGTGCCCTTCCATGTCCTACTACCCTTTCCCAAACCCTCGGTCGACCTTGATATCGACCTACCCGAAGTTATAACTGAGAAGGCTGAGGCTATAAAAAGCCCGTGAGAAAAAATGTCAAGGGAAACCCTACTGTTGATGGCAAAGGTAAAAAGAATTCTCGGCTTATCTCGAGAATGGCTAGGAATAAACCTAAACCTAGTGCTGAGCAGAAGCCCATAGTCCTCAGTGAAGACTCAGACTCTGACATAGAACGCTTCCTAGCTAGTGAGTACCCTTACTCCCAAGGTCTGTGCTCCGAGCCACCCTATGACTTCGTTTCTAGTCTACCCCCCTTTCTTAAGGAACAATCCTAGCTACCCTGGGATCAAGCTTCCTAACGAAACCCTCGGCAATTTAACCAAACCCTCACCTGCATTTTCGAAGCCCGGACAGTCGTCATGTGACCAATGTGATGTATGGTTGGAACGATACTATATAGACGTTCCCTTACTTCAATCGAAAATCAAAGCGTTAGAAAACCAAGTTACAGTATTGACAAGCCAAAGGGACAAACTTCAAACAAATGATAGGAAGCAGAAAACGACTGGTTCCATCGTTTTTAGGAATGTCGAATCGGCTACAGCCGTCGTCAATTCCAAAATGTCGTGATCAAGTTGTCTGCTCGTCATCCAGGTATGAATTTCAATATCATTTTCTTTTTGTGAATTTCTAGGATTAATATAATGATTTGAGTTTGGTTTTCAAATAGCTCTTTCCATCATTGGAAATAACTCTGTAATAGTCGGTCATGTTGTTCATCCTGTACATTGTTTTCGTTTTGCTAAAATTAAATATGGTTATGATTTGGTCGTGCCCAGTTTAGCAATTGATAGGTTTTCATTTGTTTTGATTCATTTAACTTTTGATGTGAGTTAACAAAATCAATGGTTTTCTTTCAATTAGATTTGTTTGTATCCAACCTGAACAGGAGATTTTTATGCTAAAATTAGAGCATGATCATGTTTTGATTTGGTATGATTTCGTTATAGTTGGATTATATCGGCTCTGATTCAGTTTGTATGCTGTGATTTTGGAACGACTTCGTGAGTTTGAATTGATGTGATGTAATCTTCTAAATCAGGAATACAACTCTGTTTGACTCCGATTTAGAAAGAATGGCTCTATTTTGTATGGAAACGATATTCTCATTTAAGCCTGTGCAAAAGATATCTACGCTCGAATCATGGAACGGTTTTGATCCACAATGACTGTGTTAAACTCCAACTGTTCAATTCACTCTTGTCTTGATTGGATTGTTGTGTATTTTTAGTTAGTACAATTGATTTTATGAGTTGGATTCGTATCAAAAATAGACTTGATAATGCTCTGTTTGATTTTAATTTTCAAAACGGGTTGGTTAAACCCAGATCGACATATGTTATCTCTGTCAAATTCGGTTGATAGTTCGTTTTGAAATGAATTCTAGTAATAATTTCGTTGAATGTTAATCAGATTTTTCTGCCCCAATTAGCAATAATAAACGATGGACGATTCCCACAGATCCTGTTATGATTTCATTTGAGTTAATTTACACACTAGTTTTGATTTGATTCGCTAATGACATGTATCGTTGGTTTATGTTAATACAGTTATATCAATTTGAAAATGATCTTGTTGTTTTCGTATGGATTCGATCGTGTTTCTTGTTGATGAGGCAGCATAAACGATTGCCTATGATTTGTTTAAGTGTATCGATTTCAATTTGATATGAAACGATTTCATTATTGTTCGATACGATTTTGTATACCTGAATTGGTAACGAATTAAACAGAGTATAGCTATCTAGTTTATCATTTGATTTAGTTTGTTCAAATTGCATACAAGTGTCGATTTGAATAAGGCTTTTAGCAATCAAATATCTTTTGATAGTTTGAATGTATTTTCAAAGATTTTAATTGATTTTAATGTTGATTCTGTGTCTGATTTAGACCAACTACAAAATCGGAAGATTCTGTAGCTAATCTATAGAATTAGTTTTTTATCATTTTATCAACAAAATATCCTCCTAACTTGTCCATTTTTTACCCCTTTCAGGTACATCTGAATTGCATTGGGCATGCTGGACAGTCTAGGAGATATTTGGGTGATTTAGTTTTTATTTTAGGTTCCTAGTTTAGTCAGACTTGGGATATTTTCCCAGATTTTATGTAAACAGTTTTGATAACTTCCACAGGGATGTTTTACACTATGGAAGGTATTTAAATACTTATTATTATTTTTAATAAGGGGCATCCTCACTTGTGGGAGAACCAGGCTATGGATTTCTAATACAAACTGGAACAAGAGTTGATGTTTTTCTACAGCTTTCGCTTTCAATATATCAATCTTTTGTTTCAAGTTTATGCATGTCGTTTGCAGTTGATTATAGACTACTTTAGCTATCATAATCTATTGCAGGATGATGTGATTTGATTAATGTGATATCCATATCTGATTTATTTCAATACTTAAAAATAAAACAATTATTTTGTTCAGTTAATGAATGACAGATTTCTCTTCTTCATCAATTGAATCATTTTTGTATAAGTCTTTGCATACAAATTTATCTAAATGTGAAGATTTATAAATCATGAGATTGTTGTAATTTTTATGTCTTGTTTGTCCTGTAATCATATTTGAAGAGCACTACAGCTTATTGTTTACGAGAATCTCCTGGATATTTCGGTGCGGGTTTCCTCCCTCCGATCAGCTAAGACAATCATTACATACAGGACAAACCTGGAGCGTTTCTCCAGGTCAGTTTGTTATTCATTTGTTTGGTTAATTTGTTAGTATAATATTAGTAGTTTAGTTAAATATATGTTTAGTTAGATTTGTAGTTAGAATTAGTATATTAGTTGTTTAGTTTAGTTAGTTTTTTGTTTTATTTCTGTTCATAAAATTATAAAATCAACAAAAAATATATCTCTCTGTCTTAGGACAAAATACAAATGAGTTTTTCAGGTTTTCATTCAAATCTGTAAATTGTAGATATTGTACATTTTGTGAGTAAGTTTTATTTCCGTTAGTAGTTAGATATTTAATTTTTTTAGAGTTAGTATAGTATTATATAGTAGATTGTATATAGAATAGTTAGATTTGTTTTAGTTTGTTTTAATAGTTATTTTTAGTTAGATTAGTTAATTTAGAGTATTTTTTCTTTTTGTTTTCTTAGGACCTTAGATCGGCTAATAGAGCCGCTAAACCCGTCAAGGTGGTTCATCCCAAACGGCTTGGGTTATTAGACAACCCCGGACCGGTTCCACTCTCCCAGTTGACGGACGGTCAATTTCTCCCATCAACAAATGGCGCTAGAAGGAGGGCCTGAAATTAATTAATGGCATGAGGCGGTCGCAAGACTCCTCCACCACCTAATCACTCACTTATAGTGACTAGAAGTGATTCAAACGATAATATTCCCCTTCAAACAAAAACTACTTCAACCGATGATCCACGGATCACAGTTGATCCACCAACCCCTAATCCTACAGGTGGTGACATACAAGAGATTGTCCGTCAATCTCTTATAAAAACACATAGTGCCTTAGCCCGTTTGAGGCAACCTAACTGTCCGTGG
>SNQJ01S0265929.1:10519-22472 GCA_010110895.2 Picea sitchensis | reverse complement strand
AGACTACAAGAAGAGACTGGCCAATGTGGCTAAGGATAGTTCAAAGTTCGCAGGAATTCAAGGCAGCATCACTAGCAAGGCATTTCTAGATGCACTTCAGTGGGATATCAGTATTCAACATGAGATTCGATACAGATTCGATACATCTTCGTCACCAAACCTACCTTCACCAAGTACACAAAAATGGACGAAGTGTATCGAAGGCTACTCAAAGTCAACGTGCCCAATCATCTTCGATGGGAGGAAATCTGTGATCTGATCGAGTAGAAGATGAGTTGTCCCAGCCCAGTCATTTGTCCAGTCAGATGAGGTCATGCAGAGGCTTCATCAACAACCCACCCAGAAATCAGCATGCAGTTACACCACATCATCAAGAAGTTCCTATATTTTTGAAATTTGTTAAGTTAGTTAGGCTAAAAATAGATTTAGCACGTCCTGGTCATTAATGATAGGATCGTTTGTAATTTTGAGTTATAAATACTTCATCTTTCGAAGTATTGAGGGTTGTTGATATTCATACCCTGCAAGCTGTCAAACTGTAATTTTTTTGAAGAGATCTTCCATTAATACAAAGAGGCACTTTTACAGGATTCTTGCGTGTATTCACTGGTGATGTTTTTATCTCTAAGTTAAATGTTATTCTCACTTTGTTATCATACTGTTTTCTAAATCTAATCTTTGGAAGTAACGAAAGTTGCAGGATTTATCTCGTATACCCTATTTCTGACTCAAAATATTTAAGTGTTTACCTTCTCATTTTACAATAAATAAATTCTTAATTGCTTCTTTGTTGTAATTTTCTTTCTCATCTTTTCTGCTATTCCTCATTTATGCTACTAAAGAATCCAGTGATTATATTATCTCTCCCTGTGAAAGGTTCCTTTGTTTTTTCTGGTTTGGATTTCATCTTTATGATGCAGACCCCATAGCCCAATGGATGTGCAAACTATCTCAACCAACTCAACAACACTACGATACAAGATCGACTTATCTATTTATCTAGCCTAATATTTAGAAATTTGAAACAAATCTAAATCAAATAGAGAGATCCCTCTCTGAAGTTGGAAGGGCTAGATCCCAGCTTCAAAAGCGGTTGGATAAAGTTACCTCTCGTAGATTTCTTCTTCCTAACAACCTCTTGGAAATTTACAGAGCGCTAACATAGTGGCGACTCCACTGGGGAAAGAAGAGAGCTAAAAGTTTATAACTTCACGTTTTCTTTTCCTATAAGAAAAGATTGTTCCCGAAATATTGCAAAGTAATGTTTAGAGAATGATTAAAATTTGTACATATTATTTTCAGACTCGTAAAACTAAAAAGTATATATATATAAATCAAAAAGAAATCTGGCTCCCAAGAAAGTTTTTACTCGATCTCATCCAGACCCAGAACCTGCGATAGTGATAGATAACCCAGAGCAACTGCTCAGGAAAAAGATCGTAGATGAAGGTTCAGTAAGTCATACTCCCTTTCATAAGTCCCTTTCCTGTTCAGGAGAGCTCGTTACGTTTCAAAACCCTGACTTTGACACCCCTTCCGAACAAAGCTTGGTTAGGACAAGATCCGACAGTTTTGTGATTGAAGTCATTTTGGACCCAACCATTTTACAACCCCGACCTCCTGAAGTTCTATCTCCCACTGCTAAACCGTGAACCACTCCCTCGGTGTCGGTTAGTCCCTCCTCGTCCTCATCTTTCGTTGCTACCTCGCCTATCATCCAGTTTGTTATCCCACCTCCTCCACCTATCATGGCAGCTAGGTACGCTCCCTTGGTGTTGGTCGTGCCCCTTCATGCCATGCCCCAAGACTATCAAACGAGATTCCCACAGTTCGATGGAATAGGACCTTTGAATTCCCAACAACATGTTGATAAAATGAATGATTATTTTGACCTGCACGAAGTAGATGAGGCTGATGTTCAAATGAGATTGTTTGTCCAGAGTTTGACAGGTGACATGAAGAAATGGTATAAAGGTTTACATGCCGCCTCAGTCCTTGACCTTACTGCATTTCAAAGGAGTTTTCTAGACAGATGGGAGGTAAAGAAAAACCCTCTCCAAATATTGTCAGAATACAAAAATATTAGAAGAAATCAAGGTGAGTCAGTACAAGATTATTGCACTCGTTTCAATAACCTGTACAACGCAATCCCGACTGAAATCAAACCTCCACAGGGTTTGGCATTGATAAAATTCCCTGATGGTTTTGACGCTGATATGTCATACAAACTAAGGGAAATAAATTCTACCACCCTGGAATACATGGAGAAAAGCGCAATAAGTGTGGAAGCCAATTTGTTGGAAAAAAGGGCACGTCAGAGGTCAGAGAGGAGAGTCACCATTAAAGAGGAACCTTCCACATCAACCTCAGATTCCAAATTGGATTCTTTGGCCAAAGAAATGAAAAGAATGATGGAAATACTTACTGTGTCAGAAAGAAATCCTCCAAGAGAAAACCCACTAGCTCCTCAGGTTCGAAATCCTAACTTCAGGAGAAACCCTCCTCAAATCAGACAGAGAGATCCTAGGGATCAAAGAGAGCAGAGAGGTCTGAATCAACAGATCAGACCTCCCCTACAAGAAAATTATGCTGATGAAGGAGAGGAAGCGATTGAGGAACTAGAGGATACTCACATAAATCTCATGGGCATTCACGATAACGAAGCTATTTTCCTCACCCAGGAAGAACAAGAACTTTTTCTTCTCAATCAAACAAAAGTAAGTGAAGAAGCTGAAGATGTTGAACAACAGGCATTCGAAAATGCCATTCTGGAGGTACACCAACAATACAATCTGTGGAGTAAAAAGACAGAAGGGAGTTCCCCAAAAAAGACGATTGAAACGAAGAAGGTAGTCGAAACCAAGAAATCCTCTGAGCCATCTGCCGAGAAGATTCCTGAGAAGAGTACTGCCAAAGTTCCCGCGAAAAGAAACCTTACTATTCTGAAAAGATCGCCGCAGCCTGAGGTTTCATCAATTAATCAACCAAGTACTTCTGGCCAGAAGAATGTGGTAGACAAACTAGAATTTATGAGCCAAAGTAGAGTCCCTACACCTTTTAGCCTCGAAGGGGAATTAGCCAAAGTAAAAACTCCCATTCCACTTTTCGAGTTGCTGAAAAAAGATGCTTATTGTTCACAAGTGATTAAAGCACTGACCATTGAACCTGATATAGGTACGAAAGCCTTAACCATTGGATCAACAAATCATTCAGATATTGTGAACCTTACTGATGATCAAGCCAAACTTCTGTTCGGACCTGAAGTAGATGGCCGAGACGATAATGGTGATGTTGCTCCTTTTTACATCAGTCTAAATATACATGACCTGATCTTGCATAACGCTATGATGGATTCGGGTGCTTCCCACAATCTGATGCCTAAAGCAGTGATGGAGAAACTGGGACTGGAGGTCACCAGACCTTACAAGGATTTACAATCATTCGAATCCAGTAAAGTTAGATGTATTATTTTGATCAAGGACCTATGTATCACCCTAGTTCAGATTCCTGCAAAGAGCATGGTCATGGATGTGATGGTTGCAAACATTCCCCCGAAATATGGAATGTTTCTATCCCGGTCTTGGGGGGCTAAGTTGAGAGGTACCCTGCAGCTAGATATGTCGTATGCCACCATCTCGGTTTTCGGGCAACAAAGAAGGCTATACAGAGAAACATTGATGAAATACATGGTCAGTAGCCAAGAAAAACCACACAACTATCCTCTTTACTCCGCGCATTCTGACTTGGGATTCTTTTATCCTGTATAATGATGGTGACACAGAGGAACAAATCACCCAACTAGAAGAAGATACATCTGGTCCGGATGGAGGCCAAGAAATCATTGAGGTAGCAAGGAATAAAAACGTGATAACTGAAGAATTACCGGCAGATTTCTGGAGCATGGATTTTGATGGAGCAATAAGCAAAGAAGGAGCTGGAGCAGGAGTTTGGCTGCACAATCACAGAACCAGGTATTCAGAAAACCATTCTTACAAATTAAATTTCCAATGCACTAACAATATCGCTAAGTATGAAGCCTTGATGCTCGGTCTGAAGCTTTTGAAAAGAGTTGGTGCCAAACAAATTATGGTAAGAGGTGATTCTGAGTTAATAATCAAGAAAATTAAAGGTGAGTATGCTGCGAAACATCCCCGTCTTAGAGCTTATCGGAATGTTGTTCTTGATGCCCTGAGATGTTTCACTGAAGTTGACTTGCAGGTAATGCCAAGGGGACAAAACATTTTGATAGACGGATTGGCTATGTCAGCAACCACATGTAAGATTCCTTTCCGCTCGACTCGCCCATACACGGTAGAGGTGAAATGCAGACCAACCATTCCCGACAATATCAGGTACTGGCAAGTGTTTGGTAATGATGATCAAATTGAAGACTTTTTGCAGTGTAAAAATGATTTTGAATGTACAAATATAGATTTAGAGAACGAAGATGAAAATGTAAATAGATCTGATTTTGAAAATGATAGTGTAAATCGCGTAGATTCGGGAGAATTAGGTGATGATGATATGGAAACTGATATTCTGCATTTGAAAAGTAATGTTTTACCTCGGGGTCTAGTTCCTTTAGAGGACTTGTTTGATTTTAACGATGTAGCCAAAAAATCGAAAATTGAAGCCAGTGGACAAGAAGTAGAAGATTGCAATATAGTGATAGAAGAGAAACCCAGGATGGTCAAGTTGTCCAAGTCATTACCCCCTGAGAAAAAACTCAAATACATTGAGCTGTTCAAAGAATATTCAGATGTCTTTGCCTGGGGCTATGAGGATTTGAAAGCTTATGATACTAGTATCATACAACACAAGATTCCAATAAAATAAGACCAAAAACCGTTCAGACAGAAACTTAGGAGAATAAATCCCAAGTTGCTCCCTCTGATAGAAAAGGAAATCAAAAAAATGTACGATGCCAAAATCATAGTCCCGCTACATTTTTCCAAATGCGTCTCAAATTTGGTCCCGACACGTAAGAAATCTGGGGAAATCAGGCTTTGCATTGATTTCCAAAATCTGAATAAAGTTTCCCTGAAGGATAATTACCCCTTGCCAAAAATGGGCCACATACTACAAAAGGTAGTTGGATCTAGTCGAATCTCTTTGCTGGACGGTTTCTCGGGTTATAATCAGGTCCTCGTTCACCCAGATGACCAAGACAAAACCACTTTCACTACACCATGGGGCACTTTCATGTATGTGAAAATGCCTTTTGGTTTGATGAATGGCAGAGCCACTTTCCAGAGAGTGATGGACATCGCCTTTGTGGAAGAGTTAGGTAAATTTATCGTCATCTATCTGGACGATGTAACTGTTTTTTCCCAATCTGATGACGAGCACCTAAGACATCTCAGACGAGTCTTTGAGAAGTGCAGGAGGTTTGTGATTTCTTTAAATCCTAAGAAAAGCCTTTTCGGATTGGAGGAAGGAAAACTGCTAGGGCACATAATCTCCAAGGAAGGAATCAAAATAGACCCCAGTAGGATCGAGGCCATACAAAAATTAGAACACCCAAGAAACATCAAAGAATTACAGTCTTTTATTGGAAAAATAAATTTTCTACGAAGATTCATACCCAATCTGGCAGAGCTCCTTAGAAACATTACAAATATGTTAAAAAAGGATGTAAAAATAAAATGGGACACCGAGTCAAGGCAGTCTTTCGAACAAGTCAAACGAGCACTCACAGAAGCCCCCGTTTTGATCAGTCCTGATTTTACCAAGGATTTCTATCTTTTTTCTTTCGCCTCCGAACATACCATTGCAGCGGTATTATTACAGAAGAACAATGAAGGGTATGAACAACCCATAACCTTCTTCAGTAAAGCGTTAAGAGATGCTGCTTTTAATTAAAATATAATGGAGAAACAAGCTTTTGCCTTAGTAAAGGCCATAAAAKATTTTAGGGTCTACATTCTCCATTCCCACACCATTGCATATGTTCCGAATGCGGTAGTAAAAGACATTTTGACCCAGGACAATCCGGATGGAAGAAGAGGAAAATGGATTGCTGTCATTTTAGAATATGACATAGAGATTAAGCCTACAAAACTAATTAAAGGTCAAATCCTAGCTAAATTAATGGATGAATCTAATTTCCATGCTCTTGACATTAATTTTTTAGCTGCAGCAGATGAACAGGGCGAGATGGCGAATCCAGGCATGAGAGAGGTATTTCTAAACTCTCCATGGTACGCAGACCTTATATTTGTTTTTCATAATTTACAAGCTCCCCCTGGTTTGACTAAGACCAAAGCTAGATTTTTGAAGTTGAAAGCCTTAAAATTTTGTATTCTAGAAGGCAATCTGTATTGGAAAGATCCTGGAGGTATTCTGTTAAATTGTTTATTGAAAGATGAAGCTGACAAAGTGCTACAAGAATTTCATGCAGGAGAATGTGGTGGACATCTGAACTGGAAGGTCACAACCAACACAATCCTCAGATTTGGTTTCTATTGGCCCACCCTATTCACTGGTGTACATCATACAGTGACCGCATGTCATCAGTGTCAGCTATTTGAAGGAAAAAGGAAACTCCTTCCTCTCCCTCTGAAACCGATCTCAGTTGAAGCCCCTTTCCAGCAATGTGGATTAGACTTCATTGGAGAAATACACCCCCCTTCTTCAGGCCAGCACAGGTGGATTCTTACTGCCACAAATTATTTTACAAAATGGATTGAAGCAATACCAAGCAGGCAAGCCACTGATTCTGTTATTATCAAATTCCTTGAAAATAATATTTTGTCTCACTTTGGATGTCCTAGAAAGATTATAACTGATAATGTAGCTGCTTTTCGATTGAAGAAACTCATAGATTTCTGCAACCAGTATCACATTGGTTTGGGACATTCCACAACTTACTACCCTCAGGGGAATGGGTTGGTGGATTTTTCAAACAAAACCTTGGTAAACATCATCAAGAAGACGTTACAGGAAAACAAGAAATCGTGGCATAACAAGTTGGTGTTCGCATTGTGGGCTGACAGACTGACCACCAAAAGGTCAATCGATATGTCACCATATCAGCTGGTCTATGGAACAAAAGCAGTTTTCCCCACTTCCTTAGGAGTCCCTGTCATGAAGTTGCTTCAAGATGTACAAGCCGAGCCAAATGACTCACAGAGAAGGATCAACCAGATGATCCATTTGCAGCAGTCTAGGGAAGAAGTTTTCAACAAGACTCAGGTAGTCCAAGAAAGCATCAAGAATATTTTTGACAAAAGAACCAAGGAAGATGATTTTGAGCTAGGAGATTTGGTGCTGAGATGGGACACCAGAAATGAAGACAAGGGAAAGCATGAAAAGTTTGATATTATGTGGAGAGGACCATACATGATTCAAGCATTCAGGGGAAACAACACTTTCTTGCTAAACAACACTGATGGGACCGATCTGCCAGGAGGACCTGTAAATGGCAGAATGTTGAAGCACTATGTACTACCCCAGTAGAGACTCGAGTTTTCACTCTCCAATGTACATAACATTTTTATTTTTCGCCTGCATTTTTTGAGAGAATAACATTAGTCAGTTGGTTGAAGCCCGAAGAGAAGGCCCTAAGCCGCTGACCACTGATCTTCCATTTTTTGAGAATAAAACCAATCAATCAATGAAGGCTACTAGGCAGAAATTTTCAGAACGACAGGAACCAGGATTCTTGGCACTTCACATGGAAAGTACCATCCCCAGGTGGAGTCGCTGTTATCACCCTATAAGTTATAGGATCAACTGGTGACTGGAATATTATCTATCTCTAGTGTTTTTGTTGACAAATGATTTTTCATTCTGCAAATAATTTGAAAAAAAGAAAAAGAAAAAGAAAGAAAAAGAAAAGAAAGAAAACAAAAAGAAAAGAGGGCATAAAAGAATTTCAATAAAATCCCCATGCAATAATAGTAACTTGGTCCATACCTTTCAAGCATGGACAAGTTCTCTTTAAATTGATGTTGATAGGGTTAGTGAATAAGTTTGGCTAATCCGTTTAATCTTAGCCAAAGTGTCTAGGTTAGATTAGTAAATAAATCTGGCCAGACTGTCTAATCTTGGTCAGATAGCCCCAGGGTAGAGTAAATTCTTAACCCAATAGTTTAATCTGCGTTAATTTTCATAGAAAACTAGGTTAGAATATAGGCTAGTGGATTTACTTCAATAAAACCAGCTTGATGATCAATGTGACACCATGATTTGGATACCCAAAAGTTCTTTGACTAACCTCTTGGTGGTGTAGACGTGAAAAGCCTTGGGAAAAACCCATGAAATGCACTTATCCTAAGTCTCTCGGCGCATGTATTTTCCACGCCCTCACTTATGCTCCGTTCATATATCAATGGTCTGGATGAATCCACCCAGATCTACGGTGAACAGATCTTTCCGGACCCCCCCGAGTGTTCTATCTTTAACNCGGAATTGATGATAAGACCCACGTGCATCTGGACGACTCAGGTTTAAGCGCGCAGATCTATGATCAGTACTGGATTCCGGACCCCCTCGTCCATTCTGCCTTTAATGGAGGGGGGGGGGGTCCGGAATGTGTGATAAACAACGCACATATATCTGCGGCCAAGAAGCAAGTGCGCAGATCAATGGCTCAAGGTGTTTTTCGGACCCGCCCGACTGATCTGTTTTTAACTGAGGGGGGGGGTCCGGAATGGAATCTTTTCTCTAGCGGGCCCCTGTCTATATGTGGCATCGATCTACCGGTACTGAGTCCCATCGCCTCCTACGGACTGACATACCTTCGTCACCTCCTGATGTCATCATCCACCTTTCCCGAAAGAGTCATGTCCCATAATTTCTGTCAGTCCTTCCCCCCCATTCGCTTGTGGCAAGCCCCCTCACCATGATCTTTACCCCAATCGGTAACCGCCACATCACCCATCCGTATCCCTCAATCACCATCACCCACCATCTCACACTCTAAGTGATCCGTTGGCCATTTATTACTGGATAACCTATTCGTTAACCAGCTGACCTGTCTCCCGCGACCAACAGACACCCGTTTACTCAAAACTACCCTCACTCTTCCTATTTTCACCATTAACCCACTCATCGCACTAGATAAATTTACACCGTTTTCTCCTCCATCACAGTCAGTTGCCCCCATCCACAATCATCCCCGCTAACTTTGTTTTTCTTGCAGGTACTATTGCAGTAATGGCGCCAAATTAAAAACAAGCAGAAGGAGAGGAGAATCCATTTCTCCTGCCTCCTGTCAACCTTGACAGGATCCCACTGGTCGACAAAGACCACTTAATCACAGATACAAAGTGCGATTTTGATTTCGTAGACCTTTAGTCGTGGCTTAAGGAAATTTTCCTGGACCAAAGTGACGAAATTGGACTCTGGGAGTCCAACTTACCCCTATATCTTTTTCCCCAGATTCACCCTTTTCCAGAGTTTTCCCTCAAGTGCCAAGCCCACTACATTCCCGAGAAAAGAGCCGTGATCTCCTCATCCGGAGAGATTCTGTTCCTCATCACGCCTGAATCGATCGACCAAATGATGCAAATCCCCCGAGCTGACTCTGCATCACCCTTCAACCTGGAAATTCTTACAGAATTATACCAGAAAATGACCTTCCCCCAAAGAGCTCAAATATTTGAGCTTTTCCTCCCACCATCCGCTCAATTTCCCTCCACAAATCCTCYTTATCCTTCTTCCATGTTTTCGACTAAAGGAAATCAAATCATCTCATCCCTATGTGCCTTGTTAGGATACTATTCAGATCTGTGTGTAGATGAACCCATTCTGGGATTTTTATCCATCTTCTCTACCGATGAGAAGCCCACCACCCAATTCGACTTCAACACGTCCCTGGTGAACAATATTCACGAACAATTTGTAAATTTCGCCATGGAAGGCATGTTCCGGTACTCACCCATACTGGCGTACTTGTTCATTTTCTTCCAAGCGGACAAATTCATTTTTTCCATGCAGAAGATGGATGGAGATGGTAGACCCCAGGCAGTGACCGCATGGACCTCCTTGCTCAAGCTTAACTCCACAAAGTTCAGTTTCAAGGAGTTCATTGATCAATTCTACCACCTAGTGTTAAGTATGCTTAGCGGCAGGCCCGCGCCTCAGATAAATGATGAAGTTCAGAGGGTCCTGCATCTCTCGGATCACACAAATACAGGTGATTGGTATTTATACCAAAATCACACTGAGATCAGAGTATATGGGTGCGAGTTGGCACTGTATAAGCTGCCCAAATACCTACATGTCAGAATTTTTTCTTTGGAATAAATAAGGCAGATGATAAACTCTGATGATATCCATTTTGTGTCACTAAAGAAAAAGCAACATCTCAGAATCAAAGGGCAGATTGGCTCTTTCATCTGCAACAATCGTGGTGCTGGAGAAGAAGTAGACAGGCTGCTGAAGGAAATGAAGTTCTTCATGAGTTTCCCATGGCATTACGATCCTTGTGGGATTATCTCCAAGATGAGAGTGAAAAACAAGAACATCCCATACGCCCACGAAGCTAGGCCTGAAGTCGAGAAATTTGCAAACCAGACAACCTGGGAACCTAACACCTTGATCGAAGCAGAATAGCAGGATCCCCCAGCCACTGTATCTCAAACAACCACACCACAGGTTCCGAAAGAGAAAAGGCCTAGGCAAGATTTATCTCCGCCTGTCACTGAGGTATCATAAGAAGAATTCTAGTTGCATACCAAGAGGCCTAAAACCATTTCAGCTCCTGGCTCGACTGGGGAAAAAGAAGCCCCATCTACTACAGTGACCAAGGTTGATAGAACACCCCTCGGTGCAAGCCTCCAGCATGTCATAACCTCAGCATTGCCGAATAAATCTACAGATTCTCCATCGACCACCTAGCCAGGCAAGGTAGGACCGAAGCTGAGTATCTTTGAAATATATGAGCTGATCAAGAAAAGAAACCGGACCCTGACCAACAACACTTGTACCCAGTTCTGGAAGTAGACGTCGACTGCACAACATAGGCTGCTATTGGCATTCGACACCGAGAAGGGAAGAATGCATATGGCATTCCTCTAGGCATAGGTGCCAGATCCAAAGGCGATCACTAATTACAAAAGGGCCACCTTCAAATTCTAGACGAAGGATGTGCATCCGGCCGATCAGATGGATCTGCACAAGCAGACAGGGGAAATG
Organism: Picea sitchensis; assembly: GCA_010110895.2. Lineage (NCBI taxonomy): Eukaryota > Viridiplantae > Streptophyta > Pinopsida > Pinales > Pinaceae > Picea > Picea sitchensis. The sequence continues at coordinate 11,330 of SNQJ01S0265929.1, read as the reverse complement.
GTCTTTTATACGCTGGCGCATGATTCCAATACTGCGTCCAAATTGCAAGTGTCCTTGAACAACGTTCAAACACAACTGAAATTAGAGAAGATATTGTCCTTTGCCAAGGACAATAGGATAAAGACTTTGGAGGAACTGGTCCTCAAGATCGGTTACGATCCTTCAAACGTGAAAGCATCCGAGGAGATGATTAAAAAGAAGAATGTTGACATAGCCTCCTTAAGGAAACAATTGAAGCTCCCGCCCACAGAGGATTCGCAGGCGAAGGAAATATCAGAGAAAGAAGGAGAAAAAGAAGAAATGCTCAAGCTACTCATGGAGCAGAACGCACAACTTAAGGAAATGGAAGCTGAGATGGAGAAACTGGTGAAAGATAAAGAACAACTGAAGCCAATGGAAGTCATTCCATTGAGTGCCATTCCTATTTCAGGAGTGAGCACAACATCAGTGATAGAAGTCCCATCCGCGACTCCACTGACATCCTTGGAAAAGATAGCCGACCTGGCCAAGTCTAAGGAAAAGATGAACCTGTAGAAAACAGAGATCAGGAAGCTCAAAAAGGAGATTGAGAACCTTCAGGAACTCAAATCTTCCTTTCAGATCAACCTCTCCAAGGAAAAGCAGGTGACAGATTGTTAAGAACCAAACATCAATATAGCATATAAAATCCTCAGGAAAAGTACTCAACGCCTTGAAAAAGAGATAATTTCAGATAATAAGCCTCTTCGAGGGGGCAACCTCCTTTTACCCCACTTAAATGTTCAAGTACCAGATGATTCAAAATGAAAATGTCTCCTTGGTATATATAGGA
>SNQJ01S0265929.1:0-10509 GCA_010110895.2 Picea sitchensis | reverse complement strand
GCTTATTTGGTGTAGAAGTTCCCTTTTTGGGTGGCATGTTGGCCAAGTATCACTTTTGAACCTTGATTTTGAGGTGGTTCTACTAGACAATATTTCTTCTGTTGTATCTCCCAATTTTTGACCCTTCTGGGTATGAAAATTTCTCTTATGTATTTCTATGATATTTCTTCTCTGCAATGCCACAGGTCTGATCATAATTGGATGTGCCAAGTGTAATTTATGGTAGCTTCCCCACAACTTGCCGATTTTTTCCCTTCCCAGGAGATCTCACTTGTATAGTGTGCTCCGCACAAAATAATTGATATAAAATTCTGAAACTCGCACCCAAAATACTACAGACTGTCCATGATCCAATGCAACTAGTCCCACACAATTTGGATACTCTAGGAAGAAGTTATGATTGTTTTACTTGGACCACCTTCTTGAGACTAGTCAATAGGACTAGTCAGATACCCTATCTTACACATGGTGTATATACAAATTTAAGATGACCTAGAATCTAAAATTTTTACCACATATACATTACCAATTTCTGTAAATGGACTCCGGAGTTCAGGGTCTGAAACGTTACAGAAAATGTTTTATAGAAAAAAATCCGCAATGACTCATTTCAGGATGATTCCAGAACCCTATCTTGTACAGGCTGTATCTCCGAAAGTATAAGGCCTCAGGAGTTGAATTTTGAACCCAACGTACCTTGATCCGTCTTCTAAATATCCTCCAAGCCATTCCTTCTGAAACGTTGTAGAAGAAAAGTTATATAAAAAATTCCACGGTGTCTCAGATGTAGCAGCGAAACCCCAAGACCTTGAGCTCTGATACCATATGTTAAGAACCAAACATCAATATAGCATATAAAAACCCCAGGAAAATTACTCAACGCCTTGAAAAAGAGATAATTTCAGATAATAATACTCTTCGAGGGGGAAACCTCCTTTTACCCCACTTAAATGTTCAAGTACCAGATGATTCAAAATGAAAATGTCTCCTTGGTATATATAGGAGACTAGGAGGTATAATTACAAATAATGGCTTAAAGCTTACATAATTAAAATAACATTACTAATCTAAATTACAACTAATGTCCTAAATATGACATAAATAAAATAGCATTACTAATCTAATATGCCCCAATTAAGGGGTAATGAGCCAATATTAGGGCTTAACACAGATCAGCTCAAACAAGAGTTACAACAGCTCCGGAAGCAAACAGTGGCAGGAAAAAATTTGGCCGAGGTTAAAGAAAGTGTATGGACAAACATCACCAAGTCCATGAATGAGATATGGCCCATGATAAAGATCATGTTTGAGCAGAATGAATTGGTGCAGAGAAGCAAACATGCCATTGAGAAGATCAGATCAGAATTGGGAGAGATGCCAACACAGGCGAACGAGATCATCAAGTTCCTAAATTCTAAGACCAGGGAGGTGCTGGAAGAGCTGAAAATTGAAGACAAAACAAAGACCATCCTTGAGGTCAAAAGAGTTTTGACCAAGAGAGGATTAATGCTGCAGCTGGAAGAAAAGGTTCAGGCCATGGACCTAGGGGTACAAAGATTTTTTAGTAAGATTGAGGCTCTACAGAAGAAAGGTCTTCCTGGTTTGAAGGTAATCAATGACAAATTGATGACACTCCCAGACTACAAGAAGAGACTGGCCGATGTGGCTAAGGATAGTTCAAAGTTCACAGGAATTCAAGGCAACATCACTGGCAAGGCATTTATAGATGCACTTCAGTGGGACATCAGTATTCAACATGAGATTCGATACATCTTCGTCACCAAACCTACCTTCGCCAAGTACACAGAAATGGACGAAGTGTATCGAAGGCTACTCAAAGTCAACGTGCCCAGTCATCTTTGATGGGAGGAACTCTGTGATCTGATCGAGTAGCAGATGAGTTGTCCCAGCCCAGTCATTTGTCCAGTTAGATGAGGTCGTGCAGAGGCTTCATTAATGGCCCACCCAGAAATCAACATGCAGTTACACCACATCATCAAGCAGTTCCTAGATTTATGAAATTTGTTAAGTTAGTTAGGCTAAAAATAGATTTAGCACGTCCTGGTAATTAATGACAGGATCGTTTGTAATTTTGAGTTATAAATACTTCATCTTTCAAAGTATTGAGGGTTGTTGATCTTCACACCCTGCAAGCTGTCAGACTGTAATATTTTTGAAGAGATCTTCCATTAATACAAAGAGGCACTTTTACAGGATTCTTGCGTGTATTCACTGGTGATGTTGTTCTCTCTAAGTTAAATGTTATTCTCACTTTGTTATCATATTGTTTTCTAAATTTGATCTTTGGAAGTAACGAAAGTTGCAGGATTTATCTCGTATACCCTGTTTCTGACTCAAAAGATTTAAGTGTTTACCTTCTCATTTTACAATAAAAAAATTCTTAATTGCTTCTTTGTTGTAATTGTCTTTCTCATCTTTTCTGCTATTCCTCATTTATGCTACTAAAGAATCCAGTGATTATATTATCTCGCCCTGTGAAACGTTCCTTTGTTTTTTCTGGTTTGGATTTCATCTTTATGACGTGGACCCCACAGCCCAATGGATGTGCAAACTATCTCAACCAACTCAACAACACTACGACACAAGATCGACTTATCTATTTATCTCGCCTAATATTTAGAAATTTGAAACAAATCTAAATCAAATAGAGAGATCCCTCTCTGAAGTTGGAAGGGCTAGATCCCATCTTCAAAAGCAGTTGGATAAAGTTACCTCTCATAGATTTCTTCTTCCTAACAACCTCCTGGAAATTTACAGAGCGCTAACAGGTGGAAGGAAGTCAAAAAGTTTACAAACTAGAGAAATGGTTGGTATGGGACAATCAACTTGAGGGAGCCATACATCTACTTGATGGCTCTCATCTACTGATTGTATGGAGAGAAGGACTGCTCCAAGTTTTTAGAAGAATGGATGCCCTTGGCATACACAATGGAAATCTCCTGAAGTAGCTTCAACTGGGGATCAATAATTTCCAAGCAATTGAGCATATGTGTACAACATGCTCAGACGTTGAAAGAAGGGGAAGCACCCACTTTCCACATGGCATCGTACCTTCTCAATTTTATCTGTGCGAGAAATGTCTTCACCGGCATGAATTTAAGATGGAATGTTGTGGAGCTCTCGGTTCATGTTTACTTCAACATACTATGGGAGAAAAGGTACAAAAAATCCTATGCACTCATTTGTGATGAATTAATCACCCGTATTTATTTTATTGTATTTAAAAAGGAATGCCCGAGACTATCAGCAACAACCAAGAAAATGGTAACGAAGGTAGGCCACTGGTATTTAGATGAGCATACAACCTATATCATGGTGTTTAGGGAGACCATAGAACTGCATCTACTCCCTGCTCACGTCCGAGACCATCTTATTGTGGGATAAATCTACTATCAGACTATCCTATAGGGCTATAACGCCACGCTAGTCAAGGAAAAGAAGCGAGCTTTCATACCCTACGACTTCCATGTGGGGTTTTATCTTGTAAAAGACACTGCTCAAGCCAAACAAGAAGTGTTGAGTCAGCTTGAATTCAGGTTCCCAATAGGCCAATTCTGCAAGCACGAACCTAAAGGCCTGGTCCACCAACATGCTTCATAGGTATCATCATGTTGGCCATATGCGCATGACAAATTTGAGGATTGTTGACGATAAAAATCGCAACGAGGATTTTGCCGCAAAGTATTGCTAAAAGCCTATTATTTATAAGCTAATGGTATATATAATACTAGTAGGTGGGACTCCCTTGTAGATTGGAGGATCATAGATAGTCTTGTTACACATTTTATGCTATCGTTCGATGATTCTTACACGGTTCTACATGATTGATGGTGAAATATTGGTTTTATTTGTGACATAATGGCATATGGATAATTCATGTTATGTGTGGGTTTCGTTACTCTACGCTCTAAATTCCATATATGAATGGCTTGTATTCACTGTTATTACAATGCTATTGGAGCCATGATTTATTACATGTTACACCTGCACAAGACACATGTTAGTCATAACAAGAGATAAAATCAATATGAAAGGAAACTATGATATGCTATGCTATACTATGTGCAAAAGAAATTTAAAGGATTATTGTTAGTCCTAACTAGCAATGTTAGTGGCTATACGATTATTATTCATTTATCTTTGGCACACTTGATATATGTTATGGTATGTTTTGGAAATGGTTAATACGATATCGGTGACGCATTTTGAAAGCAATGTATGATTTCGATGCATGGATTAATGGTTGGCTGGCTGTCATGTACTACGTAATTGAATGAAGGGAGGATGGAAGCGACGTGCAGTAAATGCACGTCACTCCATACCTCTCCCATTGGCCATCACCCTAGCTTGGTTATTGTTCATTAATTTTTTTTCATGGCTAATCTCCAATATTCAGGCGAGGAAGAAATGACTCGACCAAGCTCGCATTTTAAGGCCATTTGGTTACAGGTATGTTTTTTTCGCCCATCCATGAACTCACTCTGTTTATGAAATAAATATTGGCTCGGTGATGTATTGGTCTGTGTTTTTCTTGAGGCTAGCAACTATGTAAACTTTTGGTGTTTCTATGAATGGATGTATGTGTTATTCATTGCAAATGGAAAGTTTGATGGTTGAAGTCACGATTTCATTAACTTTTCTGTGTGGTGGAAGCCATGAAGGCTCTCTATTGTCTCTATGGGTTTTTGTTGGAGGGTTTCATTTCGTTTGGACTTGCTGGCTGTCTCCTCATAGTATTTGTAACCACATCCGGTCGTATTTGTTGTTATGGGGTTGTTGTGTAATTTTCAAACCACCTTTGGGTCACTGCATATCGTTCTCCACTTGGCCGTGAGCTAGTTTTATGTTATTGGTGTCTGCATAGTTGGTTATGGTGGCTATTATGCCAAGAGGCTTGCTTTAGGGTTGGTTGATATTACCTGAGATCTGAATTTATATCAACATTATTTGGTTTTTGGGGAAAACCATGAGGGTTATGCCCTGCGTGTTCTCGATGTTGTTTATTGGCCAGTAAGGAACCTCTACTCCTCTGTTCATAGTCTCTCCTACCTGAGGTCAAACTATCACCCTATCATACAAGTTAAGGGTTATAATGCATATGGTTCCACCTTGATTGTATCAAGGGTTTCTCACCTACTGTCGACAAGGTCGACCTCCAATATCCATGTGTTGGTTCCACCGAGTGAACCCTTAATTATTCAGAGCCCAATTTTGATTAACTGAATGAGTTACACCCTGTCGGGTATTTTGTGACTATCATGAGTTGGTGGAATAGAGTTGACAGTGGTTTTGATTATTGGTATATAGTCACTGCATTATTTATTATGACAGTTGAATCGATAGCTCAACATGGTTTAATTGGTTGATTTGAGAAGTTGTAAATGGGCATACAATCACTACCTCCTTTTTTTATAACGGTTGGATTGATAACTCATCATTGTTTTGTGTTTTGATCAGGAGTAATTGGATATGTACAGTCACATAAATTATTCTTTGCATTATGCATTGGTCTGTGTGTTCCCTACAACATGGTATAAGTTGAAGTGATGGTTGTTGTTACTGTGTGTTTAAATTTCCCAATCGAGATTATTGCAATTTAAAGTATTGATAGTTGTGGCTTGGCTGTCTATTGTGTATGATTTATGGATATCGTGCATTGAATCATCTTATTGCACCATCAGAGATGGGAATGAGGTTTTTAGTAGTATGGTTTCATTGCACTTTAAGTGTTAAATTGGTTAAAGGAATGGAATCATGCATGTTTTAAAAGAGCTTGTGTCTGTGTTTGATTTGAGAAATTAATTTATAGACAATGGTTAAGGTTTTGATGCTGAATAGAGTTGAAACAAATGACTGTGTGTTCATTGGAATTTTGTTTTAAATATAAAATGGAAGAAATGAGAGGAAAAAAAATTCTTATACAGGATGTTTGGAAGCCATATTGATTTTGAGAATGATGACACTATGTTAATTAAAAGGGTTGATAATTTAAATGTGGACAATGAACAAGTGTTATCACACAAAATGTTTTTTTTTATTGATCACAGTCATTTTTGAGTTGGTGTTAGGTCGTTTGCATTAAATGCAAAATTGTTTTATGGATTACTTAATTGATTTTACGACCAATATTCACTCTTTTCCCTACCATTATTTCATTTTATTCACATTACAATCCCCTCTCCTTCCCATATTCATTATCCACTTCATGTTCCTAAAATTTAATTACAGTTAAATGAAACTTTGTATTATGATAGGTTAAGATCGCATGGATGGATGACAGTAACATATTCTTTGGTTTACATTACAGTTGATTGTTTGTTGTCTGTGAGCAGTAATCATGATCTTTTMCCCCTCATTTTAACATTTTTCTCTCAATAAAACCCCTYGCATATCCCAAAACCTTTGTTCACCCCCTGCTCATTGACAACTATTAAACAATTTGTATGGATTGGATTGCATGAGTCTGATATGTTGCTGAGCCAAATTTTATTTCATATTTTAAAAGAGTTGTCATGTATGGTTGTTAAAGAAACTATTTGCTAATCAATTATGCATACAAGAATGTGTAGATTTTAACCTTGTACAATATTTACTGCAAACATATTTTCAACAAATGAACATAAAAGATACAATGGCAAATACAAACAGTACACATAGATTTTTCCATTGGAAACCCAAACTGGGAAAACCAACATATTCTATATTCACTCATAGTGATACATTGTTTACAATACAATATACATATAGGAGCCAACGACATCCAAAACCCTAACCCAATGACCTGGATTAGTCAACAACCCTAATTCCTTAACCAGAAATAGAAACCATCGGCAAAAAACCATGTGTCGAAAAACCACCTAAATATGTGACACGTTTTCCGAGGCTGAATTTTTTTTCATGCAAAGAATATAACACATACCCAACATAATGAGATTTTTCAGCAGAGGTAGCCATGGCATAGGTAATTGAGGGAGGTTCAATTGGAACATGGGCCCCAGAAGGCCAAGATTCTCTATACACTTTGATGCAGACTCGCAAGAGTTAGGCTAGCTATTTCAAGCTGAATTTTTTAACTGGATTGGGCAAGGAGTGGTCCAACATAGGACTAAAAGGCCTCCCTTCCAAGCCCCACAAGTCCCTGGTATCCCCGTGCCTCCTCATGTCTCACTACAACTTGAAGTTCCTGAGAACGACAGATGGAAAGAGATTGTCCACCCGACAGTCTCCCAACATCGTGGCTGGCCTAATTTGTCTTTACCTACTCCCCCTCCTATCAATCAGATTGTCCAAGATGCCCCTATCCACTCACCAGTTTAGTCTTCCCATGAAAACAAAAGGTTTAAAACTGAGGCCCACCATGCCCCTGACAAAGGAAAATCCACTTTTGCCCCTTCCTCACCCTCAAATGACTCTGATAAATCCGTGTCCTCGCACACTAATTTGAGAGATGATTGCTCTCATGTGATCAATGAGATTAGGCCTAAAGGCTCCACACAACCTAAGGCAAATTCAAAGAGATCAAAAGGTGACAATAGCAACAAAGGAAAGATTGCCTCCCAGAGTGGGAAATATGGATTTTAAGTTTTTATTTATTTATTAATTGTTGAGAACAATTGACTTCTAAAATTTTGGACAACACACTATTTTTGGATATATGGGTAATATATTTTGGAAATAATTTCAATTATCATTGAGATAAATCGTCAAATATGAATGTGACGATGGGAGTCACAAGGAGGGATGTTTTGTTCAATTAACTAGTTGTGTTATGATTGTTAAAAGCCAAAGGGAGTCACAAGGGGTCCCATCTACTAGTTATTATTTATTTAAAAACCCTTATTGTGATTTATTACTTTTCCCCCTAACTAAACAATTGGTTGAGTTTTAGTTAACTTAACTAAGGAAGTAGTTCAACTGCTTCAACCAATTCTAATTTGCTTAAAGGCAAAAGGAAAGGGAGGAACAAGAGGAGAATAGAAGGAGAAACATACTAAGGTTTTCTCTTTGATTTTTTGTTGATATAATTTAGTTTTCATTCATTCATTAATTCATTAGAAGCCTAATTATTTTTTATGATAGCAGGGTCCTATTGTAGACAACAAGATTCGGGGCTGAATTACATCATTCATAAACTTGTTTTTCAGAGGTGTTGATCTATCTTTGATAGTCTGTGTAGACTTGTTTGTTTGTGAATTAGATTTCATGACTGATGTTGAAACAAACCTTGATTTTTTGTTCTCAAGGATAAAAGATTTGTATTTTTTGAGTCTTTGCATTTTTCAAATTTCTTAAAACAAGAGTTTCATCACCTATGAATTCGCGATGCCTTTTATTGTTTATTTTTGGACAAGGAAGGGAAAAAATCTAAACAAATATAAATATTCCAACACTCTTTGAAACAATCTTTTAATGGGCAATAATTTAAAATTTAAGGAATTTTAATTTAAACCTAAAAAATAATAAAATAAAAATAAAATCGGGATTCAGAGTTTCGCATAAACAAGTGTTTGATGAAAAGTGAATTGCGAAATCCCGATCCCCGATTTCCCGATACTTTAAGACTTATTTAAAACATATATTACTTAATTCAGCATTAAAAGGGTTTAAAGGTTAAGTTAATCACGTCGCAATATCGGGATTCTCGGTTTTATGAGATCAAACAATCTTGTCATCGTGTTTCCCGATTTCCCGATTTCCTGATACATTTAATCCTTAAGTAAAGTTTTGAATTAATCTAATCATCGCTAAGAATGATTAAGAGTTAAATAATTACATCGCGATATCGGGATTCACGGTTTTACGAGAAGCATGTTGCATGTCATCAGATTTCCCGAAATCTCGATCCCCGATTTTCTGATTAACGAAATCCAGAAAAGGTCTAATCTTGATTAATTAAGATACTAAAAACGTTTTAATTTAAAATAATACATCGCGATTTCAGCAATCGGGATTCTTCGACGACATATTTCCTCGATATCAAAAGTGCCAAAACTCCGAAAAGCAGGTTTTCAAATTTAATTCAAGATCAACGTTAATTAATCATTCTTCTAAACAAGGCTTAAAGTTAAACTTTCTTTGAATGTCTTTTAATGCGTCATTGTCTGATTTAGTAAATTTCTATTATATTTGAAAACACCGAGAAAGTCTAGGTACAAACATTAAATGCATATCTTCGGAAATATCTTTTGCATTAAGAGCCTTAACTTCGTAACATAGGTACAAATCTCAATGTTTTTATGATATTTTCGAAATAAATATTTGAAACGTCTGTATTTTCATTTCAAAGCTAAATCACTCTCTGTTACATGTTTTCAAGTTAAACACAGAGCTATGGCACCCAAAAAGGCGTCGAAGAAAAATGAAGATCAACCAGAAGGTGATATTATCTCCGACACTACTGCATCCGGAGTACACTCTGTCAAATCATGGACTGGAATTTCCGAAAAACTGGAGGATGAGCTTAAATATGCAGCCACTGATTCAAAAAATCACCTCCGAGATATTGCCGAGTCTGAGCGGGCCAAACATACCCTGACATGATTAGAGGATGGGCCAGAGATGAAAACAAGTTTAGGGCTGATTTACATGGAGTTTATGCCACAGCTTCCTTAAGCGAATATATGGTTTATGTAGCAATGATGTTATGTAGAATTTTTGGGAGAAAGGATCCTTGTCACTTTCATGCAGATTGGACACCATTTTTAGAGGAAGTTTCAGAGGGACGCAGTTTTAATTGGCACAAAATTTTATCAGATAACCTCACATCAGAGGTCGTGAATTACAAAGCAGCTAGGTCAAAAGGACAACCAATGTCTTTTTATATGTCAGCTTATATCATGGATGCCATTTTCTTTATGACTCCTTTCCCATTAATGAATTGGAGTTGGAATGTTTCTTGCCCAGAGCCTGTTCAKAAATACCATTCATCTCTCTGGGAAGAAAATGCAAAAATTGTTTTTTATGATGTTTGTCATTATGTAATTATCCCTCTGCACAAAATATTCTTTGGATGCAAACCCCCTCGCATTTCAAATACCATCACAGAAAACCTCAAATCAGTTGCTGACTGGTTCATTGAGGAAATTTTTTCCTATGTTAGGGTTTACGGCTGTTCCATTCCACCTCACGCACTCCCAAAATTTTTACCAGACAGGTTGATATGCAGAGAAGTGGCTTATCAATTAGTCAAGGGTGGTATTGGGTTAGAATTAAAAGCTCAACAGAAAAAGGCGTGGCCATCTTTTCCTGTTTATGTCGGAAAATTCATTTTATTAAACTTAGGACATTCTAAGGCAGAGGCTGAGTCATTGGACAAAGTGAAATTGGCAAGCATAGAGCACAGGAAACACGACCCTTACCAAATAATCAGTCGACATTACATACAATGTAGTTTAAAAGCATATGAACATGAAATTTTAGTCTATGATGATGTTTTAAAAAATGTTAAGTCTTATGAGGAAGTGCAAAATAGGGTGCAAGCCTTGTCAC
>SNQJ01S0265927.1:0-11958 GCA_010110895.2 Picea sitchensis | reverse complement strand
AGGTGGGATGGTTCCAAATATTTTAAGTCTAATGGGTTAGCTCAACTAGTTCTCACCAACATTGTTGGGAATTTGGATAGGTTTGTGCAAATAAGCAACCAATTCAAATCCCCATGGGCTAGGTGTACTAGTCTATGTTATTGGATGTACTAGGAATACCATCCATGAATTTGGAAATCATCCCCTAAATTTCCCTTGAAAAAAAATAACTCAACATAATATCACATTCTTTCCACATTTATACATTACACTTGTAATTAATTAATAAGATAAATATTATTATGATAATTTATGTTTATGTTTAAAATTACCATTTAAATATATATCCATCTGAATACATATCCATTAGTTAGAAAATAATAATCAATTTCAAAACCACAACTATACATATGAAATTTCCTAATGTAACTCTTCTATTTTTCCTATAATGATTCAAAAGCTAATTTGTAATCACATGTCAACAATGATTTGTTGATGATTTGTTGATGGTGCATTGCTGGATGATACACATGGAAATTGAAATATCATGCCCAAGAAAATAGAAATTCAAAGGCAAGAAGGTATTTCATTTGGGATAAACTAAAATCAACGCTTCAATAATTTTCTACTTCAATGTCTCAAAGGTGCACTCACAATCATAACACCATTTAAAGTTGAGTGCTCCTACGAAGAAGTTTTCCAATGATAAGGTGATGTGATCATAATTGTAAATAAATTTGTGATGATAGTTTTTATATCATAGAAAATGTGCAAATGTTGGAGATGTTAATTGGTAGTAGTATGTGAACAATTGTGACCCTCACCTTAAGCTTATGATATTTTCCAAAAGGAAGAAATAATGGAAATTTATTAAGATTCACATGAACTTTATATTTTAAAAAATATTATAAAATCTAATTCATATGATTTAAAACAAACTTATGCATAACTCAATCATCTAAATAATTTTCCAAACTATTATAAAATCTGATTCATATGATTTAAAACAAATTTAAACAAAAACCCAATCATCTAAATAAGTTTCCAAACCATTATAAATGATGTCCTTGAAAATGTTTTGAATTATTCGAATGAAAAACTACACGGTCATTGTTGAGACTAAATGCCTTCAAAATGTAACTAAAAGAACTTATTCGGTGATAAAGATGGTCTTCTTTTGACCATTCTTTGAAAATATTACTACTTAGAGTATAAAACGATATGTGAATGAATATAATTCCTTTCCTTGTGTATATATATCAAAATGTGAATGAATATGATTATTTTCTTTGTATAGATATAAAAATTTCTTCTATGTGAATGAGTAGAATTCTTTTTGTTGTATATATATCAACCTTTTTTCTACACATAAATGAGAAAAGATCAATTAAGGTCCCTTCATTTAGGAAGCAAAAATCTACACAATTTAAGTAATTTATCTTTGTGTTGTGTAATAACTTCAAAATTGGCTTACTCACTTGCTTATAACAAATGACTATAACCTTAATCTTTACTTTTATTGGGAAATGATAAGGGTTTAAGGATTTTGCGTAAGTTCTATTTTCCTGGTTGAGAATATGGTTGTATATTAATGTGCGTAGCTTTTAGATGTTCAATATTCTCTTGAAATTCCTTGTAGATCCAAGAAAAGACATCAACATGCTCGATAAACATTTTTTTAGTTTTATCCACAACATCTTTGGTCCAATAGTTGTCAATTTTCAACTTCCTACCATTGCTTAAAGTGATCAATATGCATATTACAATAGATCAATTAATAATGCATATGTTGTTATGAACATAAAATATACATAAATAGATCCTTCATAACATAATAATAGTTAATAAATAATAATTATTAATAATGAAGGTCATGTCTCAAAGGACATAACTATTGGTAAAGGGCACCCTTGCGTGGGTATATAAGTAGACCCTCATTCTCAATTGTAATCATCAATCTATATCTTATTATTCATTCTTATTACGTATATGACACATCCATATGGATTTGGATTTACTATATTCAGGATATTTTTAGGTTAATCTTGTGTGGCTTGAACTTTGTTGATCTCCTTTAATTATCGAGAGGCTGTGTTTTTGATCTTAGCCTTTGGCCCGCCCTCTTTATGTGAGGATCCTGTTTGATTGACTTTTTAGCGAATGTATTCAGTTTCTGAGGAAACCAGATCTTTGACCATAACAATGCCTTTGGCCAGAAAAACCAAATTCAAAAAAAAATACATAAAAAAATAAAAATAAAATATATATATATATATATTATTAGAAAAAAAAAAAAAACCCATGGTGACACCTTTTGCCCATCCCCCACGGACAGGACATCTCCTAAGGCTAGCACCCACTCACGACCCTCCCCTCGAATCTAAGCCCCGCGCTCCTAATTCTCGCGACCTAACACAACCGCCAATTCCGTGGCCCCAACCCGTGACCCCCGGAAGCTCCCCAATCCAGCGGATTCCCTCCCGTTCCGGACCTGACCCCACTCCCAGCTCCCATTCCACACTCCAGAAGTAACCTCTGTCATGACCCGCCCCACCTCCAGGTAACTCCACCACTTCGTGACTCGCACACCACAACCCACACCTCCAGTTACCTATCCATTCTCTCTACCCCCGTACCCTTCCCCGTAACCCTTGCCACTGTAACCCTACCCAATTCTCGTTCTGTCCGCTCCTCACACACTCCACAGCAACCTTACCTCAGCCTTTTCCGTCGCTTTTCCCTTCCCATGGCAAGCAACCCTATTCCTTCGAGTCCTCTTCCCCTCACCCATGTCATTAACATGTTAGTGTTGTCTTTTGTATGCTATCGATTTCCAGTGGAGCACTGCTGTCTGCCGTACCATATTCATGCCTGTCCATACACCTCTTCGTAAAGTCACGACTATCCAATTAGTGTTTTTATTTATCCAATTAGTGTTTTGATTTTTACATTGGAACTTTAAATAAAAAAATAAAATAAAATAAATAAAAAATAAAATTAGTGTAGAAAATAAGAATTAAAATATTCCTTCGGAAGCTAAAGTATCCTTTTATAAAAGGGTCAACTAGAAATATAAATATTTAAGAAGTATTAAAAAAAAAAAAAAACTAGGTTCCACTATATAAAGGAAGAAGTAAAGTATATATAAAAAAAGGATTGAAGAAATTTTATAAGAGTGTTTTTTTTTTTAAATAAAAAAAAAAAAAAAAAAAAAAAAAAAAAAAAAAAAAAATAATATATATTTATATATTTTATAAAATGGAGTTTCTGGTGATAAACAGGAAGATTTTCTCAAACTTATAAAAATATCTGGATCACTTATTTAAAAGTTAATGGGATTATTCAAAGAAAGAATATCAACATCGTTATTTGCCCGACCGCTAAGAAAATCACATTAACGTTGACTTGGCAAATCAATTAATGGGTTTAGAATCAAATATAATTGAAAATGACAAGTGTCTTTTCGACGAGAAATATGAAATTAAGAACCTATAACTATCTATTGATGAGTACAAATTCCGAGGTCAATTCAGTATGTCGTGTCAATCTATGAAGATAGTGTTGATATAATTCTAAGGTCAACTTGGGTAGATACATTAGTTACTTTTATGTTCAACACCAGAAGAAAGTTTTTAACATTTTCTTATAAGAAGAAGAAATTCACGTTACAGGAAGCTACAATGAAGTCAATTTCAGAAACTCCATCATCAAAAGACTTGAAAGACATATCAAAGGTGATACTTCAGGATAACCCAGTGTCTGAGAGTTACCAAGATCGTGAGAAGATATGACAAAATCATGATGCAGAAAAGACGAAGAGATTTCTTTCCTAAGAAATCATAATCAAAACTACTTGCAAAAATCATGCGAAGTCAAGGAGAAGAAGCGGTGTTTTTCAAAATTTGAACAAGAAAATGAAGATCTCAAAGAGAAATTAATCGAAAAAAGGAAAGCTCCACGCCTAGGGAACCTTAATCAAAAGTTACTAGAACAAATTAAAAGTTCTTAAAAAGGATGAAAAGGGAGAATCTAGAATCAAAATAAAGATGACAAATTAGGAAGATAAAGAAGAACTTTTACAACTAAGACGACATAATCAAGATTTATTAACTTCGATTAAAAAGCTCAAAACACGATAAGTCTTTACAAGAAGAGCTATATGGCAAAACATCATTAATCGACAAAAAAACAATCACTGATCCAATAGAGAAATTATATGACATTCAAATTTCGACATTAGAAAAAGGAACAATACAAAGTCAAATGGTCATTATTCAAAAGAATGTTTACGTGGATAGATCACTACAACCATCAAAGAATATGATTCCAAGGAAAATTCACAAGAGATTAGGATGCCTTATCATCATCCAAATCACAAAAATCCTTACGATAGCGACTAAGAAAGAGGAAAATAAACAATGTTCTTCTTACCAACAAATAAAATACCACCCAACGCAAAGAGCGAAGACAAAATCAACAACTTGGGACAATCAATCATCCAACAATTCAATGAAAGTAGATTTGGGATGGATCACTCCCCACAAGATGCAACACCTTAGTTTGGGAATTCAAAGGTTATATCACCTTGTTTCATCGAGAGTCGCAACTACAAACACAAAAGATTTAAGAGACATTGTGTGCTAGAACAAAGTTCAAAGGGAAGCCTTCCGATTAACTTTTCTTTGAGGACAAAGCATTTTAAAGGAACAATGTTATGAACATAAAATATACATAAATATATATTCATAACATAATAATAAGTTAATAAATAATAATTATTATAGATATTCATAACATAATAATAGTTAATAAATAATAATTATTAATAATGAAAGGTCATGTCTCAAAGGACATGACTATTGGTAACGGGCACCCCTGCGTGGGTATATAAGCAGGCCCTCATTCTCAATTGTAATAATCATCTATATCTTATTATTCATTCTTATTACATATATATTTGTCCATATGGATTTGGTTACTATATTCCAGATATTTTGGGATTAATCTTGTGTGAGCGAACTTTGTTCGTCTCATATGTTGGGAGATATATCATTGGATTTGAAGCTTCTTTAGATTGAACGATATATATCATAGTGTATACAACATTAATTGCTCTGTTGTGGGGTCCATAATGGTTACCATTGCTTAAATCTAATTCACTAGTCTTAAACTCATTCAACTACGGATTTTGGAGGAACCTATTGCACCATGTGTCCTTTATGTCGTTTTTACTCTGGAAAGAAGTTATTACACATCATTTCTTTGATAGAATTAGGTACCATCACATGCTCAACAACAAATGCCTAATTAAAACACTCAATGTGCCATTTTCCCTTGTGGTACAGTGGATGGTTATCATTCTTTGTAACAATGATTCTTTTGGCATGAATGACATAAAGTTCATGTAGCTCATCTTGCTAATGATTTAAAACCACATTGTATTTTTATTTAATTTGTATTTTATGGAGTCATCTAATCTTGGAGAAAACTTCCCTATTTGATAGGATATTTGACGGAATCTGGTACTGGGAAATCATGGTTTTGACAATAAAAGTTTGCAATTTTACAAATTTTGATACAAATTCTGGTATTGCAAATTTGCAAATTTTGATGTTGCATTGTTTGCAACATCTCTATCTCATGGTTTTGCTAGGGTTTTGAGACTATGATTTTAAAACAATTATAACTTCCACAATATTTATTTGAATAAATATTATGACCATAACATGGAAATGGAACATCCACCCTCTTTTCGATGGCACTTGTGTGACTGTAATATGGGTCCTAAATAGAGAGACCCTTGTGCTACAGGAATTTTCCTTGAGGGTTTTGAGGTTTCAACTTGAAATGGTTGCAACCTTCACAATACTTTTCAAAATTTCTATTTTGACCTCAATCTAAAATAACAGCACAACTCTACTTCTGAAGGCATTAGTGTGACTGCTAGTTAAATAGACTAAGAGGAAAAAACATGCCACAAGAAAAATCTATTAAAAAAAAATAAAAAAATAAAATAAAATAAAATAAATCATCCTAGCGCTTGCCCCACCAAAATAAAATAAAGTAAAGTAAATCATCATGGCGCTTGCCAAAGAAAGTGCTATGATACCACTTGTTATGATCCTTAGATCTTAATATGACTCACAAAATATATATCCACAAAATTCTATAAATGCTCAATAATTCATTAAATCAGAAAACCATTAACGTAGGGTAACATCATATAATAATCCCTATGGAATAAACCCCATATATTCTCCTAAGATAAAGATTACAATAAAATTGCTATTCATATCCCATAAGGAGGACTTCATCCTTATTCATAACTACCTAGAAAATCCTAAACATAACCACTACATTTATTGAATGATAACTACCTAGTGGGCCTTATTTAATAACTAACATAGTGGACCTATTTGACATTATATTAATTGGCCACCATACATATCCTATCATTGACTATAATGGGCCCTTAGGCCCTTTATCCATCACTAGGGGGATCCTACCAAGTACCATATAGGTATTCAATTCGAGGTTACTTGAGAAGGGATTAAAACCTTCTCCCAACATTTTTATCAGAATGAAACCATGTTTTCTAAAACAATTACCATCTTAAACTATTGCATACGTGATTATACCTTGAATCATATTTGGTTGAGCATCTCTTATTATTATTATTATTAAAAGAAAACATTCTAATTTTTGTAGAGGAGGTTTACAATTTCATTCCATAATTGAATACAGATAACATTGAATATTTTCACCTCGATAAAAAATGGTGAGGTAAAGCCAACACCATTAAAGTGGATGGGTATGTGTATATCTACTTTCATAACTTGACAATATAAGGGTTGACTTGATTCAAGATGATCTTTATCAAAGATTATATAATAAAGTTAGAATATAAATAATATATTTAAATGTAGAGATCCTCTTGGATGGTTTCCTTTGTTGTGTGCCTGATTCGATGTTTCTATTGGTTTAGATTTTGTAATTAGTGTTAAGTGGTTCACAATGGGTATCATTTGCAAAATGCGGGGAAGTGCACAATGATTTCCATGCAAGGTTTTCCTTGAAAAAAAGATTAAGTGTAGATCAATCACATTCGATGTAGGCTACAACATGCAATTATTATTGGACCAACTTTGGAACTTTGCGTGGTTTAGATCAAACCAATTAAAGTCCCTTATACAATCCGTGTCATCTCAACTTTGAGTGATAACATTCAATAGAGCCATGATTACAAAAACAATTTCCTCCAAGGATTTGGAGATTTTTTTGTTACTTTTGAGATTAATTGAAACATAGATCTTTACAAGCTCGTCATTATTTGGAACATTACGAATAACTTCCTTAACTAATATTCATATGACATCTAATGCAGATTATGAAACATCCACAATTTATGTGATGAGTGCCTGTACTACTCCATAGCCATGAGGATTAGCACATGTAACGATTTTCATGTGCATTAACATTCCCATTATTTCCAGTGGGAGTGTTGACATTTTGTACATTCAATTTGAGAGCATGGAAATTTGCAAAATGGTTATTCATCATCTATGAACCATTTAGGAGAAGAATTCCCTACACTTTCCCTTTGAATATGGGCAAGATATAGCAAATAACCCAAGGGATCTATCGTAAAAAATATAAATATGAGGTTAGAGGGTGGCACTGGTAGATGGACAGATTCAGGGAAATCCACGAGATAAATAGTTGTTCATCGAGATAAATAGTTGGCATTAGTAAAGAGAGTGTTCACCATGGCCACAAATCTTGGTCCAAAACCCAAGTAAGTCAACATCTCTATAATGAAGGACCAATCTACTTGATCATGTGCTTTGTCAAAGTCAATCTTTAGAAAAAAGGACTATTGGCTCGTATCTTGAGCCCACTCTAAGGTCTCCTTAGCTGAAATCACAATGTCAATAATGAACCGACCTTGCACAAAACCTATCTACTCCTACTTAACCACCTTTCATGCCACCAACCAGATCCTCAAGACCAACTCCTTAGCCATATGTTTTTCTTTAAAAATCTCTTTATATATTTATGCGTCGATACTATGAACTAACATATTCAAGGAAGGAAAAAATGAAAAAAAAATCTATTAAACTCTTTTCTTTTATAAGATAGATTCATCATTATGCTAAAATACATCACATAATTTATAATAAAAAATATTTAAGAACATATTAAGAAAACATTTAATACTAGACTGATGAAGGCTAAAATCCCTATTTTCATAAAATTGAATTTTATGGAATCATCAATAACCTTCTCCTTTACCTCTTAAAAAAATTGATGTTGTAAGTTATTTACTTTCCCACAATTGAAGTGCACTCCCACACAATATTCTTATGAAATAATAAACTACAAATAATTTTGCAAAGAAAGAATGTGCAATTTACCATTAGTAATGCCATGATACAAGATGGTTAGGGTTTGGCTTTAGTAATGCCAGAGAAAGAATGTGCAATTTAGTAATGCCATGATACAAGATGGTTAGGGTTTGACTTTAGTAATGYCAGAGAAAGAATGTGCAATTTAGTAATGCCATGATAGAGAAAGAATGTGCAATTTACCATTAGTAATGCCATGATAGAGGGGTACTTTTTGAAAATGGTTAGGGTTTGGCAATTAAGTAATAATGGATGTAATAGTTGGGTATTGATAAATAGGAGTGGACCATGTAATTAGTGAATAGAAAATAGGTTTCATGCTAATCCCTAGTTAAGGAGTTACTAAAGTGTAGAAAGGAGGAGGGGAGATAATGATCTTAAGACCAAACAAATTATTTTCACAATCCATTATAGTATCTCAGATAAGATTAATGATGATCACTTTCTCTATAACTATCATAGTCAAACTTTAATAATAAGTCTAAGGCTAAATTATAATTTACAAAATTAACAAAGCAAATCTTTTTCATTGAAGCAAAATATTTTAAGTAACCATATTTTGTTTATACATAATAGTGTTATTTTGTATGTTGAAATTTTAAAATTATATTAATAAAAATTAGGTTTCTAAATATTATTAATATAAATCTATTAAATTTTAAAATTATATTAATAAAAATTAAATTTCTAAATATTATTAATATAAATCTATTTAAACCATATAAAAAACTATCAAATTTCTTAATGTGTAAATTTTAATTTATATTTAATGTTTTAAATACGTACATACTTTATTTTATTTTTTTTAATTAAACTGATTTTTTTTTTATTATAGTGTTTTTTTAATATAATATTATTTAATTTAACATAACACTAACATGACAACTTCTCCCGAAAAAAAACACCTTGCTAATTACGGTGCAAGATAACATAACTTAGAAGGACCAAAATCATAAATAAATAATGAAACAAAGCTTATGAGGTAAGATATTCACTCTAAGTCATCACGTATATGAAAACTCTACTATGCAATGCTTTTCTATTATTCTTATGGGGTAATCACGTCATTGCGATCCTAATTTCAAGGGAGTTATAAGCTAAGTTAGCATTTAATTGCATCATACTTAACCCAGTAAGTATAAGTATATCTTACATGGCAATTTTTTTTTTCTAATAGGCGGATTTAAAGGTTCATTTATGAAGTGTATATTTTGTTTATAAAGTGGAGCATTGTGTATTTTGTGATCTATGAAAATAATTTTTTTTTTTTTAAGGTATTAAATGTTATCAAATAGATATTTGAAAAATTAGAAGGATTATCTTATTTTTTTTTAGGTTTATAAGTTATTTAATAGTTAGAAGGTTGCTTGAAAGAAGCTGAATGTATCGACATGTCTTTAGCTGGAATAGTCATCATCCTTCTTCTTTATGTTAACAATATTGTTCTTATGGCGATGAGTCCTTATGATATTGACCGACAACTAAAGATTCTCAAGGATTTTTTTCTCTAGGATGGGTATGAATGTTAACATTGAAAAAAAAAGATTATGATAATCAAATCCAAAAAGATAACTTATACTAATTTCATGTATGACAATAACAACTTGGAGAAAGTGACTTCATACAAATATCTCAGAATCAGTCTCCCTCACAAGCTCAATTGGAAGTATAGCTTTGAGAAAATGATAAATGGAGGGTGAAAAGCTTATTATGGACTTGAAAACAATTGTAAATAAGTGAACATTTGGCTTTGGGATAAGAACAAACTCCTCTTTGAGACTCTTGTTACTCTTGTTGTCTTATATGGTTGCGAAGCTTGGGGCGACACAATCTCTAGAGAATCTTGGAGAAATATAGAGCAAATCCAAAAACATTTTATACTTATAATATTAAATTTAAAAGCAATATACCCTATCCTACACTCATCATAAAAGAAAGTATTTCCCTCATTGAGAGCATGGTTATGACTAGGTGCTTAATGTACACGAACATGATTATAAACAACATGGAAGACAAGAGGCTTCCTAAGGTTGCTTCAAAATCAACCCCCTATGACTCAAGGAGGGTTGGCATAAAGATGCCAAGTCTTGGCTAAATCATTTGGGGTATTGAGAAAGATGTCACTTTGTAAAATAACGATGATATTAAAATTTTTATTACATCTAAATTTAAGGACAAATTGTGGTGCAACAAAAAATGAGAGGATAAGAGAAAATAAAGATATTACAAGGAGGTGATCAACCCTAATATGGAAGATTAAAAGTATCTCTAGATTTTAACTAGTGTAAAGAAGAAAATCAACATTGCTACAATAAGAACAAACTCTCACGATCTCCATGGTGAAATAAGACATTGGACAATTCCTAAAATGTTGTGGGTCAAAAGAATCTGTCATCGTTGTGACATTAAGAGGGTTGATGAAAAACAATTTCTCTTAAAATGTCCTATGCATGTCCACATTATATCTCAATTTCAAAATATTTGTTACAACATTTACCTTCCTAACCTTTTAACTCATCAAAACTATGGTGCTTTAAGAATGCTTCTTTTAAAGGTTTTCAAGTACATACATAAAATTATAAAACAAACCAAGTAATTCCTTACTTTCTTTTAAGATCTGTTACACCAATGTTGATCTCAATGGACATTAATAACTATCATCATAATCAATTCATTATGTTTACATTATTTGTTATTATTATAATAATATTAAAAAAATAGTTTAAGGGATTATTTTAATTAATTGTTTTCAATATTATTGAGTATTTGACTAATTTCATGTTAATAAGTGTTTAGTTCAAATCTTTTTGAATAAAGTGCACTAATCTATGTTTATAGTTTTATTAATGATACCATCCAAATTTTTCAAAAAACAAAAAAATATTTTAATAAAACATAAATACAATTTTATTATTATTTCTCTATACTATATTAATTAAATATTTAAAAAAAATCATATATATTATTTCCATTTTTGTGAATGATATTTAGCATAAATCCATTAATGTTAATGATCAATACCTAATCTAATAAAAACATTGATCACACTACCAACCTCTCTAACCTCTTAACTCAACAAAAGTATGGTGATCTTAGAAAGCTTATCTCGATGCTTTTCGAGCACAGAAACAAAATTCTAAAAAATCACAAGTAATCATTTACCGTCTTAAAGTTCAATAGACCAATTAAGTCTTAGTGGACGTTAATCACCATCATCATCATTAAATAAGATTAAGATAAGTAACAAAAAAAATCCAACTTAAAAAATCAATTAACCTCTAACCTTTTTATATAAATCTCAAAACATTTAATATATATATATATTTTGACTATGATAACATTCAAATGCCCTTTCACTTGCATTAATGCGCAATGGATGGAATTCATGAAAAGTAATATTATATAAATCACAACATTTAACATATATATAGTTGACCATGATAACATTCAAATGCTCTTTCACTTGCATTAATAAGCCATGAATGGAATTCATGAAAAATAATATTATACTAAAAGTAGAGTATGTGATACAAATAACTACGATATTGTAGTTATTTTTATATGGATAAGTTTG
>SNQJ01S0265926.1:0-11958 GCA_010110895.2 Picea sitchensis | reverse complement strand
CCACGAGAGGGGAAGATGAAAAAGAGGCCCATGAGGAAGAAAACTTTTTTTTCCAATTGTCAACCCAAGAACTCACATATTTTCCATCAAGTGACTTAGTTGAAACCAATGTCACCTTTCACTTAGAAAGACAAATCATGAATGCATGAAGATGGCGAAGAAAAGTTGATCTCGCATATAAATAACGAGAATGAGAAAGATACATTGGAAGGAAAAAATACCATCATTTGTGGGAATAAATAGGCATTTTCATTCCATTCTCACACCTCATAGTATTGGACTCATTCTCCATTATTCTCAATTCCATGCTACATTTTTGAAGGGTATTTTCCATCTAATTCTATAACTCCTAAAACACCACCAGGAACCATGAATTTGTTGACTTTTGTAGAAAAATAAATGACTTTGGGAGAGTGTCAAGGTTGTGGAAAATTAGGAAACTATTACTTACATGGTATTATCACTCATTGAATTCTTATGGGCTAAAGAATTACTCCATCAAGCTTTCCTAAAATAAAATCAATGGTTGAGCTCTTCTACATGTACTAGAGTACAAGCTGGTAGTGATTTCTTGAGGGGTTGTATAAGAGACAAGTGAAAGGTACAAAATGTTATGTATCATTATGAGAAGAGACTTTATCTTTATGAGAAGCGATTTTTCACACTCATTGATGGTTGGATGAGGAGCATGGATTGTTTTGCAACGATCAGATTGGTTGAGTCATGAGTCTAGCAATGAGTTGGGTCTGGTGTGTTATAAGGATATAATGTTTATTTTTCCTAGTAGCCACATAGCATATCTTAGAGGTGGCTTCTACATTGGATGCTTATGGTTGGGCCATGAATTTCTCTTAAACTTTTGGTTTCTTAGACTATTTTTATCAAAACATAAGTTTATTATCTCTATTTCACATTTTAACAATTCAGCTCTTAAATTTTCTGTATGTTTTGTTGTGTGATTATGCTTAAGAATTAATATAGGCATGCTCTTTCTTGATTTGCATCAATATACATTTGAAATTTTTTGTTTTTTATTTAACTCTATACTTAGCATGCATTAGGAGTTTGTTAAGTCTCTTTGGAGTCAAAATTTGTTCATAAATGGTGAAATTTATCAGTTACAACCAAAATTCGATATTGGGTTCAAGTGGGTTGTTATTTTTTGGTTGGTAAAGCATGGATAGGTACATCACAAACAGATATTAAAAAAACCCTAGTACAAACATCTCATCCCTTAAAAGATTGAATGTTAATATAAATCTATGTTAGTTTTTTGCATCTATTAAATATTTGATATCAATTTTTTTTCCAATTTGATTTTATTAGTGCTACTTGAGTGAATATGGGCTTGCAAAACCCACTTAATAATTATGAAGAATTCATATGTTAAGGATGACATGATAATAAGACAGTGGTGGATCCTTGATATTCAATAGATATGTGGCCCTCCCTAGTTGTTGTTTTGTGGTTGGCAAGCTTGTATGCTCAAGCATTGTATCTTATTGGAATGTAGAAGAAGATTCAAAATATTTTAAAAGAGTGGCATGTCAATTGGGTATGCATACTAACTTGAGCTGGGGAGAGTGAGGAGGGTATGGAGGAGAGGAACCTTTCTCTAAATATTAATATTGATTCTCCCAATGATTTCCATTTGGTCTTTATTGAGTCACTCTATTATCTCAGACCTTACCAAAGAGATCAAGTTATTGCATGAATATTATTTTAGTTCCCAAAATCCAAGAAAAGTTGAGAATTCCCTAGCCCCCGTGATTCACAATTGTGCTTCCCAATCCTGCTTTTCCAAGGTTTCCTTTTGATATTGCATCGGAAAATATAATGCACTTTTCCTATAGAGATAGTCACTAATTAATGTCTTATTCTTCCATAGTTGTAGTCTAAGACGATGCTTTCCTGGGTGAGTGTTGGGTGTGCTTGGGGGGAGAGATAATGGGGGATTTTGATATATAACACAACTCCTGAGTTGTTTCTTTATCAACCCTTACTCTAGTTATGTTTCACTAAGTAAAATGTTCCATGATCAATTGGTAACATAAATTTTCTATTTGTGAGATTTGGATTATTTTATCCTTGAATATTGCTCAATTTAGGTTATCTAGATTTTCCATGACAAATATTTCCAAAGGGATTTCGTCATTCAAGATAGCACTGGCTTGTTTTTAAGGATGGCTAGATAGAATCCCCCACCCGAAAAACATTTGTTTTCAATGTTTACACAAGGGGGGATCCATTCAAGAGTTTGAAGCACTTCTTTCCTTGTGAGGATGGAGGATGGAAGTTCAAAAGGAGATGATTGGCTGATTTCTCATTAGGTTTGCAAAGAACTCATATTCTTGGGTCTTGGATGCTCCTCTTTTAACAATGAGGATTTTTTTTTCACCATTAAACAATGAAATAATTAATCTTGTCATGAGGGGGAGGGGGGTGGTTATCTATGTCTCTAATTCTATTCCATAGTGAGGATGGTGGAGGATTGATACTATATTACTTGAGATAAAGGGCATATCCATCTTTTATTGTGTCATCCAAACCCATTTTTTCCAGTTTCTCCTTTTGAATTGGCGTTGTCCCTTCAATATATTGTTGCAACTTTCCCCATAGGTTCTGGAGATGAGGGGGAATGTTGAGATCCATATTCCATGCTTCCCATTTTCATGGCTCCTATTAATACCAACTTTCCAAATATTCCAACATAATTTTTCCTCTTTCTTTTAGTGAATCTCATGATGGATTTATGGATTTGATTCGAGACAAAGGCTTACTCCCCCAAATATTATCCTCCCATATTTGGATTTTTTTACCATTTCTAGAGGCCCATGAAATATGATCGCAGATTAAATGGAGGGAGTGAGAGATCACACTCTAGATAGGGGAACCTTTTTTATTGATGGATATTTAAGACATAGTTCTTGCTCTTGGATTCCCTTGAAAGTTCTTCTTATTAATGACTTATTTTCATCAAGATGTGGAATCTGTAAAGTATCTGCAAACCAATTTTAATCCTAATAATTTATTCAAAATAAATGGTTTCTCTTTTCCAAACCTCCTCTTTGCACGGGAATTGTGACCCTTTCCAAGTTGAATTTTTTTTTCCTTCCACTTCACTTGCCCCTTTCCATAAGAAGTTTTCCATCCTCCCCATTTCTCTAAGGATACCAAGAAGGTCCATCATGTATGACTAGAGATAGATCAGAAGGGAAGAGAGGACTGCCTTGATGAGGATCTGATGATTTTGGGGATTCAACCATTTGGTTCCATAACTTGTGTTTTTTTTCTTGAACTTTCAAATGACTAGGCTCCAATATATCAATTGGTTGTGTATCACTATATAGACCCCTAGATACTAGAATGAATGCCATGCAAAATCCACTTAGAATTCCATTTCTCTATCTATTTTGACTAGTTTATTGACTAGTTTCTCTATCCACAAATTATGCATTTCTTTGATTCAAGTTCCTCCATAAGATTCAAGAAATGTTTACAAAAGGGATAAGAATCTATGAGAAATTATGAGAGATGCACCACCTAGGAGAAGAGTGTACTCTTCAATTTTTTCTTGGTTGATATTATTGACCCCTTGAGCAAATGAAATATCAAGCGAAGACCCATTTCCAAACTCCTACTTAGGGCTTTGGCCATTATTTTAAAGAGAGAATATGAGATAGGGAAGCCCTACCTCAGTTCAAACTATTGAAGAATGGGGCAAATCTTCCATTTACCAATGGAATGATCCATGAAATTTTTTTGCAGGCTTTGGTCCAATGAACAAAAGAGCATGTGAAAACAAAAACTTTCATAAGTTGGGAAAGGAACTAATGTCTTACCCTATCAAAATCATTGGCCATATTTTTTTCCTTTTATGATGCCTCCTTGTTCCTCTAATATGATTTACTAGAGCAACAATTTTAGGCTCAAGTTGAGTGAGGATTTTGTAAGATACATTGCAGAGTGATACTAGATGAAAGCAGTCAAACCATGATGGGTTATTTTCCTTCAAGATCAAGGCTAGTATAGGTGAGTTAATTCCTCCACTAACACATCCTTTCCATTAGGAGTGTTTGATCCTCCTCTTGAGGTCCCATTTAAAATTGGCCAAGATTCCCTGTAGAGATGGGAAGAAAATTCAATAGGTCTTGGGGCGTTGTCAAGGTCAAATGATTGTAATGCTTCGTAGAGTTCAAGTTTTGTCTTTCCTTTCCCAACACTGTTTATCCACTTGGGATCTCATTATAATATTCATATCTCCTAAAATTATCCTATTAACCTAAGGCAATTCATTCCCAAACGTTTTTATAAAATCTCAACATCTCTTCTAAATCTCCATACAACTGTTTGGAACACAGACATTAAATAGGTGTAGAGAGATGTCCCCAATGAATTCAATGAAAATACATTAAGGGCCTAGCTCCCAATGGTTAAGGGTGAAAGAGAGTGGATCGTAAAGGGTCATGATCCACCCCCGAAACACCTTAGGTGGAAATACTTATCCTTGACTTCCTTTCCAAAATGAGTTACACATTTATTTTTCAGAGCCATCTAATCTTGTAGAAAACTTCTCTTAAGTGGTCGGAATCCAACAATATAGAAAGTTAGAGTCTCCATCTTCCATAGCTTATATTGAATTTTTGACCCTTTAGGTCAATTCATAATTACACAAAACCCCTCTCGCCATTGCTCTACCATGCACATGCTTTGAATCATGGTAGAACTCTGCTCATGACTATAATTTCTATTAGATTCTTATCATATTTGTGGTTCGAAAAATAGCCTTTTTTTCTTTAATATTAGCTTACTCCTTTCCTAAAAAGTTGCTCCAAAGATATTAATTTCTTGAATAAAAAATGATTTGGATTTTCTATCTTGATGAGACTTTTTAGATAGTTTTGCTTCTTCCTACTTCCCATTCCTCCACTATTCCAAGATAGGATTTCATTTATTGAGTAGAGTAGTTGCAGAGCTCATCCAAACTCCTAAGTGCTTCATTTTAATCTAACAATGTATACTCCCTTTTCCATTCTCCATGAATATTTCCTTATGTCGTTTCTTGATTTTAGGTCCATGAAAGATTCCTTCTCCTCTAGACCCTTCTTCTTGAAGCTATGCATTATGATGTTGATTTAATGGACATGGGGTGGAGAATCCTCTAAGGATTGGGTGGGTCTATTGTTCTATGGTTGGAAGGATGGGCTTAACACCCACATAATAGACAAGGATTTATTCTACGTGTCATTCATAATGGAGTCAAGCAAAATGTGTCCTAACTAAGATGGGTTGTTGATCTCCATTTACACTGTCAAGGTTTCTTTTTTATTATTTGACTATAATATTTTAAAATCTATTGCTAGAGGTGTCGGGTGTTGGTGGAGTAGCCTTGGGATCTATCTTTTTTGTTAGTGATTGTCTAAAAACCCAACTCTTCCTCCCTATGAGCTTGTTTGGGCTTTTTGCAATTTTTTCCGTCTTCCTCTCTTTGAGCTTGTTTTCCATTTTATTTTTTGGCTTTTGCAATCTTTTTATAAATGTGTGTATTCAGTCATGGCATTTGTTGCACTTTAAAGGGAGTTCATCATAGTGTATAGGATGGTTATGAATTTATATTTGGAGTCATAGATTTATTTCCTTAGAACAGGGGTTTCTAGTTCCATTCAATACTGAAACATGAAAATTGATTTTCCTTTTAGTAAGTTCGATCGATGTATTTTTTTTAAGGAGACTTTTTTGGGTTCAAGATATTAAACATTCCAGAAAATTATCAAAGATAACTTTTCAATATATATAGGATTAAATTCATTACAACATAATACTCATTATGAGCTTATCATGTTATTTATGAAAATTGAACTGGGATAGGGAAGATAAGAATCATTTCTCACAACCATCCAAGCAAAACTCAATTAACAATTGAAATGGAATATTTATTTATAAATTTGAGCGGATATGGGATACTGGGATAGATTTATTGCACATAAAACCCACCAGTTTGCGGAAATATTTGACATCATATGAGAAGGGAAAGGGAGGCCTTTCATGCCCTAATATCGACCATCGCTACCACACTAGAATCCCATCAGGACCACTTTCAAATTTCGCAGTGAAGTCATTTACATTATTCACATGGATAATTCTCGTTGGTTAAAGAACTACGGGTTCAATTGGGACGGAACTGACAGAGTGCAGTTCGCTATTATGGAACCTACAAACTGCAATTCTCAACCCGACAATTTCATGTTACCTCTTTTGATCAATTACGAAGGGATAACGTACCCAGCCAGCACATTACACGATGTCAAATATATAACAATCAAAACAATAAATCAGTAACCAAAACATAAACTTGTAAAATGTTGTTCAACCTCAATCAAGCATTCCATATGGTACCTCAATCAATGATTGTATTCAGGTTTGCAATGCATTAATGTATTTAGCTATGTTTGCAACAACTTAGCTACATCGTGGACCATAAACTTTGCATGCAAGGTGGTGGCTTTGAATCAAACCCCCAACTACATGTAATGAAAGTTTTTAAGCTTGTGGATTATATGTAATGAAATTCTTTAAAAGACTAGTGATACTCCATCGTAATACATTGAGAGTTGAACATTGCAGGCTTACTTCATCTGATTTAGTCAAGAGAATAATAGATTTATTGTTGTTTGGTTTTTCGTGTAAAGGTTTTCTAAAATAAATCTAATATGATTTATATCTACATATTTCTATATTCTTGGTATTTTTATCTCTCTCATTTTAATTTCATAACAATAATATTATCACACTATAATAATATATTATTATTATTTCCACAAAAACTTTTTTCTAATATTTCTTTCTACTTAGAGATTATTATTATTAATAATAATATGTTACATGATGAAAAACATAAGAAGTAATCCATACAAGTTACATAAGAAAGACAAAGGAAGAAAGAAGCACTTATTGATGTGTAATCATGGCAATGCATTCGTGTTTCTTTGTAATGTGAACTACGGCATGCTCCTTGATATTTACAGATTTATGCATTTATATGCATAGGGTTAACCATAGGTGGAAGAATATATTCTAATGTGAAGTATACACGAGGCTATTAATCCTTTTGGATTATGGGATGATTTGAAATGGATTCGAACATTTAGTACTTGAAAATGTAGCTCAGTAATTAATCAAAGTTAGAATGAAATAAAATAAAAAAATAAAAATAGGAGAGAGGAATGGAAACTTAAAAGTTAGTTTTTAGCTTTTGCAATTTGATTTTTAAAAAGATTTTTTGTTTTTTTTGTTAGTCAAGATAGGTGAGGATGCACATAGAGTTATTAACGGCATTGTAACTAGAGATTGTCAAAATGAAAATTCAGCAACCATACAAAGTTGTTTTTCCATCTGAGTTTACAAAGTAAATGCATTCTTTTTTTGTATGGATTTCTCTATGGTTGTGGAGTAATCATTGTGTGTGAAATGCTACTTTTATTTTGTTTAATG
The DNA here is from genome assembly GCA_010110895.2 of Picea sitchensis. Lineage (NCBI taxonomy): Eukaryota > Viridiplantae > Streptophyta > Pinopsida > Pinales > Pinaceae > Picea > Picea sitchensis. The sequence continues at coordinate 4,467 of SNQJ01S0265926.1, read as the reverse complement.
TACTACTTAAAGTGTGTGAATGGTAAGGATTAAGAACAACAAGAAGAAAATACTATGTATTTTAATTGTTGTCTGGGTATTTTAATGGTGTAAGGATTCATTCTACACTATAATTGTGTGGTTTACTTCTTAGTTTCGTCCTCTTTCAAGCTCTTTACTCTCTATTATTAAATGTATTATGAGATTAGAAATCAATGACTCTCATTATAGAGTTGTTTCCATCTTTTAGAGGGTTGTTAATTCTATTCTTTCAAATTTATTGACTCTTGGAGTCATTTGCCCAATAAAGTTAGGTTTCTTCCTTCACCATTGGTTTTTCGTGGCTATTGGTTGAGCTCCTACACTTGCGGCAAGGTTGGAATTTCAAATTGAGAATAAACTTTCTTAGACATCATGGTTGGAATTTCAAACCAAGAAGGTCCATCAAATTCAACGGTTTTGAAATCTGCATTATTCCTCATAACTTTAAAGAAGAATGTTCATTGTTGTGAACAATTTTTAGTCGTATTTGACAGGAAAATCGCCCCTTGACAGACAAATTTCCAATCAAATTCCATCCATGTCATCGAGCATTGTAGAAAGATCAAATGCAACATTTGGTTATTGCTTGAACCCATACACTGGTGTACAAGCAAATTTTTGGCTTCCTTAAGGATTGTACGCACTTGTTGGAGCTGCATTAAAGGCACTGTCTATCCTCAACCTAGGTGGTCATATGACTTCCTGTAATATCCCTAGAAGCTACACGTAATTTTTTTCCAACACCTCGAGGTCGTACGCATTGTACATAGCTTGGCACATTGGCAATCAATATCCAGCCTGCTACGCAGCATTGAATGCTGCAGCAGGTGGCGTATAGGCCATCAAATCTTAATTGTTTTTAGATCTGACGACCTATACACCACTTGCTGCAGCATTCAATGTTGTGTTGCAGGATGGATATTGGTCGCCTGGCACATTGTCCTCATCTCTGTGGGTAGAATAAGGGTGGCTAGGCGTTGTATAATTTGGGACATTGAGTTGGGAGGTGGACCGTCTACTTAGTCACTGATTAATGAAACCATAAACTCCTTTAATTGCCTCCATTTTCATTAGTCTTGGAATTTCATGGTTAGGAACTATGTGGGTTTATTATCTCCAATGGCTTGGACATTGGGTGGAATGGTTTCCCTTTTCCACGTGCAAATAAATCCTTTCAATATATGTTCTAACAATTTCCATCTTATAAATGTAGTATATAGCCATCATAAATCAACGAATGGCCAGATCATATACGCTTAAGAAATGGCCATCTCTTACATGTTTTAATTAATTTCCATGAATAATTATTTTGACCAATCAGAATAATAATGAGCCACTCCATTCAATAATGATGGCCCTTTTATTTCTAATTGACTCGGTATGCATGGGTTTTCTAAGCCACCTTCTATAACTATCAATATCGCCTTTTAACTATTTGTGAAATGCATTGGGTTTCATACCTACAGATTATTTTTTAATTGTTGGACAATTATTTTTTAGTAGTTTAACTTTCAATAGCCCGTAAATCACAACTTCCTTGAGTCTTGTACCTCCACATGGTTTTTAAGATGGGTAATGTCACATCTCCACAATGTGCCTACCTAGATTTTGTGATTGTGCATCTCTTGAGGGCATGCAGCACCGCGACATTTCTCACTTGGTTTCTTGGCAACACCAAGGATACTTCATTCGAACTACATCTTTTCACCTAGAGAATATCCATACTTCGTTCTAGGCTATCAGCGAGTCACACTCCTACTCTAGTGTGAATATTATATACTTAGAAAATTGTTAATAGCTTTAGCACTTGGTCATATATAAGCATGCATCCATGAAATGAAGAGAACACTTGTTAAATAGACAATAGAAACATAGATATAGTGTGGGCGACACAAACCGTGCCTAACACCCAGATAACTCTTATTATTGCAAAAATGTTACAATATGAGCACTATCGGCTCAGTTTACAACTTAGGCATAGTCACATAACTCGCCTCACATCACCAAGACACCCATACATAGATTTTTCACACCAAGACTCATTTGTCGTAACATATTTCGCAACTTCTACAGAGCACCCAAACCATGCATCCACCATAGACTCGACGTCTCTTCTCTATTGTAAGACTTCACACAGATCCATGGTTTTGTCTCCTAGCATGCCTCCTCAGACTTGCGACAAAACTTCCTCCAAACTCATCCCAAAATAAGGTCGCCCCAAATCTACCCATAGAATCACCCCAAGGTAGCATAAGTCCTCCCATGTGGAGAAACTTGGCTCCTTGAGGGAGCTCACCCCTCTTCGTCTAAGTCTGCCTCATAATTGCAAAGTTAATCTTGCTCTCCTTGTTCTTCAAAGTTGTCTTCCTTGGTTGTGTGCCCTTGTTCTCTTATAGGGACTCCAAAGGTCACCATCGTGAATTATCGTGTCCTTTGAGAGTGCCATGCCCCTTCGTGAACCCATGTGTCCAAATGAATCATTGCACCCCTTCATGGACCTGGTCACCCAAACGAATCATCGTGTCCCTTCGCGGACCTGGTCGCCCAAACAAACCCATGTGCTTGTCAAACGTCGTGCCCTATGGGATCTGCGCATCCCAACCTTGGTGCACTCCTCATGCTGAAGCACCCCAATCTCTTGGTCCCTTCATACTTGGGAAATACCCTTGGCGCATTTGCATGCCCAAGAGCCCACTTTCCCAAATAGTGTGGATTTTGGGTGCCGAAGCAACCCCAAGTTTCGTCTCCATGAGGACTTGGGCGAGAATATATACACCCTTCTAGCCGAAGACTTTACATCCTCCCCCACCTCAAGTTGTTGCTATCCCCGGAAACATCCACAAAATATGTGATCTCCAAGTCTCTTCCCAAACTCATGCCCCCCATCACAACTAAGTCTGTTGGAAACCCCCAAGTTTTGTGCCAACTGGAAACCCCAAATTTTGTCAAAGTGGAAACCCCAAATTTTTCACAAGCCATCCAAATTTTATTGCACCCAACTATGCACAATATGCTACCTAACTCGATACGGTAACTTCACCTAAATCCAAGGATGAAAGTCACCCAACTCCACTGCACTATCTTGTTGCGATGTTGATAACTTGTTGTTGTTCAGTTCTACTATTGTTGTCGCTACCTGCTACAACTGATTGTTGCCCACTTCACTTCAAAATTTCGCTTAAGTTGTGAACTCTTGTGATCTTGTTGTTGCACCCATACTTCAACTCAACTCCATGCCTCCATGCATTGTCAACCCCCACATCTCGAACTGGTTAGGTAGTCAATCCAACCATAGCACCCAATATGTGAATATGCACATCCTCATGCCCAAACTTAGTATTTTATGTCTACATCTATGTCACTGTGTCCAACTCCAAAGACTAAGGAAAGTGCCCACCCTTACTTCATTATTGTTGCCATCGTTCAATCTTCGTCAAGGAGATCATCCACAATGTCTAAGTGTTTTCCTTCGGACCTACTGGTGCATCTGTACTTCGAATTCCTTTTGTAGTGCATTCCATCCGCACAACAATCTTGGACCAAGGAAAGGTCACCCCTCACCTTGTTGCACTGTGAATTCATCCCAAAAAAAATTCATCAGTGACAACTTGAATCCACTGTCCACCTCATGGAACAGTAAGCCAATCTCTGCACCAAGGACCATATTTTCAAATTGCCTTTGCCCCACTACTTCATCACTTGGCCATGTTGTTGTGTCTACCTCTCTATGCCTTGGAATGGTTAGGCTTCACCCTCAACCAAGTTTTCCAAAGTAAGAGAAACACTCACGTCCAAGTAATCTCTTCATGTTGCAATTTTCCTGTTTGCACAATCCTCAAAACCAAGGAAAGTCCTCAACTCACCTTCTTCCGTCAAGTCACCTCTCTACAACTTAACATCTACGATGAGTGTGGCTAACATGCACTCACTCCTCATAATGTCCCAATGAACTGTCCAAAGTGCTCTAGGTAGAATGAGTCACCTCATAGAACTTCCATGCCTTAGGCATGTTCACACCAACAATTCTACCAATTCCAACCAATGACCCTCCTGGATCTCTGAGTCATTGCACAACCATCCGGAAGTCAGCAAGGTGTGCTCTAACTCATTCAATGTCCCATAAAAAAGGTGAGAGAACACCACCCAAGTCACTTGGTGAGAGAACATCAACTTCTTCGTTCACTCCATCCATCTTCTAGAATGAACTTGCCTTGCACCTCCTGCAATCGTTCCAAACTCTGGCACTGTCATCATGATTGTCAAATCATCACATGACCCAAAAAATATGGCTAAGGCACCAAGCACTAGGGAACCTCATCCATCCTCTCTAACTTGGCATGTACATACTTCATTGCCCACTTCACCGCAGCGACCCATCCAATTCGCCTCATCAAAGAGTTAGGAAGCTTCCTCAAGCCACCTCCACGGCTACATCCAAATCTGCAT
>SNQJ01S0265923.1:0-11792 GCA_010110895.2 Picea sitchensis | reverse complement strand
CCCACGCACAATCTTACAACTTCATAGTCTACGAGGCAAGGCGAACTTCTTACGACACTTCATCGCCAACTATGCTAAAATCACCAAGGGCTTTATGCGTTTACTAAAGAAAGACGTTCCTTTTTTCTGGGACGAAGCCGCTCAACGCTCTTTCGACGCATTGAAACATGCCCTCACAACCACACCTCTACTACGGCCACCTAACTATAACAAAGATTTCTTATTATATCTGGCTGCCACAGAGTCAACCATAGGCATGGTTTTAGTTCAGGAAGACGATTCATTTTCAGAATACGTGATCTATTACCTGAGCCGAGGCCTCGTAGGACCGGAACTCAATTATTCTCATATTGAAAAACTTGCGTTGGCAGCATTTCATGATGTTCAACGGTTACGTCACTATGTTTTGTTTCGCAAGACCACCGTCATTGCTGTCGTGAATCCATTCCAGTACATGTTGACACAACGAGTTATAGGCGGAAAAATTAGTAGATGGATAGTCATCCTCCAGGAATTTGACTTAGACTTCGTTTCAGCAAAGTCCAAGAAGTCATTGGTCTTCACAAAGCTTATTTCAGAAATTTTGGTTGAGTCAGGTGACGTTGTGCCTGAGGAATCACCTATCCGGGGGGATATGTTTTTGATTGCATCTTCAAACCCCTGGTACAGAGATATACTTATCTATCTCCAGACTTTGAAGTACCCCACCTCTGCTTCTCGTGACGAGCGTCAGCGGATACGCCATCAGGCTAAGAATTATCTCATAGTCGATGATACATTGTTTCGGAGAGGTGTAGACTGCATCTTGCGTCGATGTCTCACTCATGAAGAGGCCATCATAGTGCTCAACGATTTCCATACTGGAGCTTGTGGCGGTCATTTATCTGGGTTGGCAACAACCCAAAAGATTCTACGAGCAGGTTACTTTTGGCCGACACTTATCAAAGAGTGTATCGAATCGGTCAAGAAGTGCCATCCGTGCCAAATATTCTCTCGGAAGATGAGGGCACATCCCACTCCTATGTTTCCTGTCATCACAGTTGGTCCCTTCACTAAGTGGGGAATTGATTACACTACATGCAACCCCCCGTCAGCAAGGGGGCATCGCTATATCATCGTAGCTGTCGACTACTTCACTAAGTGGGTCTAAGCTATGCCAACGTTTAAAGATGATGAAGAGACTGCAACTCTCTTCTTATTCAACCAGATCATAGCAAGGTTCGGCGTCCCGAGAGAGATTGTCATTGACCATGGCAGTCACTTTCAGAACCAAATGATGACCGAATTAACATCAAAGCTTGGGTTACGGTAGGAACATTCATCACCTTACTGCCCCCAAGCCAATGGGGAGGTGGAAGCTGTAAACAAAACTCTTAAGACTATTCTACAGCGAACTATCAACTCAGCCAAGTCAAATTGGCATTTGATATTATACTTGGCATTATGGGCTTACCGGACATCTGTTAATACTGGAACCAGTTTCTCACATTTTCAACTCGTTTACGGGATGGAGGCAGTCTTGCCAATCGAATGTCAAATCCCATCTCTAAAATTGGCAGTACAGTTATTCCTAGACACTTCTCCACTTGAAGAACGGTTAGTACACCTTGAGCAGCGTCGCGATGCGCCCCTCGTCAATGAGGCTCACAAACATAAGGTCAAGTGTCAATATGATAGGTCCGTTCATCCTTGGATTTTCTCTGAAGGCGACCTTGTCCTGGTCTATGACAACGACAGGGACCCCCTGGGGGCAGGAAAGTTTAAACCCATGTGGTTCGGACCCTTCATTATAAAAGAGGTATTAAAAAAGGGCGCTTATCGTTTGGTTGATTTTGAAGGGAATACTTTGGCAGAGCCTAGAAATGGGCTCTACCTCAAGAAGTATTACTCGTAGACAGGTCATTATGGGTAACTTTTTGTAACATATGTATAGTCTTTGTACTATTACTTTTTAAGTTTCTTTTAAAGTGTTATGGACGTGTCATTGATGTTGTCTTTCGTCAATATGGTAGATGTCAAGTGAGTCCGAGGTGTTCGTTGGGTATGCAGACGGTGCTATTCGACACACGCGGAGGCTTACCTCCGCAGCTTGGGTAATCTTTACACCTCAGGGTCAATTGTTATCTTCCGGAGGTATATGCTTAGGTGACACCACAAATAATGTCGTCGAGTATAGTGCAGTTATTGAGTTGCTTCATGACGCATTGTCATTGGGTTTCTCTCATCTCCGGGTCTATCTCGACACTCAATTGGTTGTGTCGCAGCTAAACAGAGTATATCGGGTTCATGATCCGACTTTACACCGACGATTCCTTAGGGTACGTCTCTTAGAACGAAACTTTGATTATATTACATATTTTCATGTTCCTAGGGGATTAAACCAAATTACAGATACTCTAGCTAATCAAATTTTAGATTGGCATCTTACCCACATATATAAGAACATGGACATAAACATGTAAATACATTTTTGCACACAGAATCCATAAGACACAAAAAGATAAAAACCATATATAAACATCATAAAATAACCAGAGTACATAGATGGACGCAAGCACCTCAAAAATGGGAATAGTGACGAGTCATCGGGCTTATGCCCTCAAAAACTATATACAAGTAGGTGCTCGTGGCACATAAAAAGTCTAAGTCTGTTCAGGGCCTATGGGCGCTGTTATAATCATCCACAGCACGGGCTAAACGCCTCAACAATCGGACCCATGTCTGAGGTGCCCCCACAACATGAGGTTGCATGGATGGCGGCAGGTCCTCTATCTCTGCCATCGGGACTGCGCGAGTGAGCGCAGTAAAGTTCCGCTCAACTCGTCTAAGGACCCTCTTGGCCTCTCCGGCTGGGAGGTTCCCTGTTACTGTTGCTCCCCCAGCGGCGGCAGCCACGGCTTCTGGCCGTGGACGACGCCTGTTCCGTGCATAATCGGCAGGTCGCACGGGTCCCACATCTGCATGAAACAAACATTTACCCGTCAAATACTCTGGCATACAAAAAATGATATATATAACAGAAAAGACATAAAAATTACATATGCAAACAAAAAAACTACAAAGGTGGAGACTTACCCATCTCCCCTCTCTCCTCACCAGGAGGCACGGGTATCTCAGGATCTCTAGAGAAATCTATCCCTGCATACGGGTAGTCCTCAATCACAGGGATCTGTCGTGACAGCCAAGCAAAGAAATCATCGTCGAAGGACTCAATGGTCCTTCCACCACCCCGTCGTAGTAGTAATATTGCCCATCTACACACTGCAGAGAAAGAGGCCTGATGTCCTCATACTACAACCCGAGGAATGAAACTCGGAACTCTCTCAAAAAAGAACAAACACAAGATGGTCCCGAACCCGAAGTTCCTCTATGTCCGCTGTCAGCAATCTGTCAATTGCCTCTTCATGCACTCAAGCAGTGTGGTACTCCAGTCAAAAATTTGTGCATTCGTGCACTGGATGGCACAGTTCATTTGTGCGCGCGACGCCTGATGCAAGGTTGCTGAGCCGATAATCTGCCCAATCAGTAACAATATAGTCTGCAGCGCTAAGTTAGTAATCTTGCTAATGGGTACCTGGGAGCCCACACGCTCAGTCTCAGCCTCACAATGCTCAGCTATCAATTCCTAGATCTTACTCGGCCCCGCAAGAAACGTCTGAAAGTTGACTGGTTCCCCTCTCCTTGAGAGGCCAGTCAGAAAGTAGATATCCTCGGTGGTGGGCACCAGTGATTGCCCCTCTAGCATAAATGCCTCTGCATCAGGGTGCCAGTAGTCAATCAAGGCATTTAGTAGCCTTAGTTGTGCGCGCATAAATGGACATAAAAAGAATTTGAGTAAACCACATTGCATTAACACGGCCACGACATTCGGATCTGCTGCAACCAACTCACTGATTGCCTCATGCTCCCTTTCCCTCCACTGGACATACATCCTGCCAACACAACAAGGTAAAGGTGGGTCTGTACTTCCTTTTAGTTTTCTTTTTATCATAAAATGGGGGTACACGCAGGCTGTAGAGGTGACAGTCGCATGTACATGCGGGTAGAATTTACTCTTCCCGAATGTACACACGGTCTGTCTAGAGACAGCCCGCGTGTACCTAGGGCCGACCTTTTTAAAGTCGACGCCCACCCAAAACATAAAATAAATAACGAAATTGAAGTATTGAATAACTAGATAAGAGAGTTTGTACTTACTTGGTCCAAGCAGAAGTTCATTTCGTCCACTGTAGCTCCCGGAATCACTATTTTTGGCAAAGGAGGTCTTTTGGCTCCAGAGTCAATTTCCAAATCAGCAATGGTGATAATGAGCTTCCAGCTTCTATTTATAGACTTTTTGGCCTCTTTTTGTCACTTTTTGGGCCTCCCTTATCAATTTATTTATACCAAAAACCATTTAGAGTGATCTAGGAGTTATATGGGAGGGATTTGATCAGGTATTGAGACATTTTTTTTTAGTTTTGAGAAAATATTGACGGTCCATTAAAAAAAAAAAAAAAATCAAAAATCAACTTGAGCATATAGGTTTGGTTACCACCCCAACTTTTGCATCTCATTGTCTTTTTATTCTGCTATAGGATTGACCCCATCAGGTTGTGACACGGAACCCTAAATTGCACCACACATGCTTACCTGGCATCAGGCCAATTCATATCCCTTCTTTGCCAAAAACTCTGCTGAACAACTCTTTGAAAATCCTTTTGTGTCAAGGCCCACGCGCCCTAACCCATTAATGCACGCGTGTGCACGCTGGCTAACTCACAATAGCCCGCGTGTACCTAACAAAGCACGAAAAAAGGAAAGTTGTCGACGGAACAAAAAGCTATGGGTCAGTTAACTGAAACTCCCGACCATGCATGGTCGAGGGTTCATCCAAAACCCTAGCTCCTTCTAGCCTATAAAAGAAGGGGTAGGGGTACCATTTGGAGGAGGAAAAAATATAGCGAAGAAACTCTGCCCATTTACGTAATCCATTCTCCCAACCCTTTAGCCTTTCCTCATGCCAAAGGAGATTTAACGCAAAGCAGTTGAAGGACAGAAGAAGAGGAGCCCAGGATCAGGTTCAAGGAGCGGTGGTCGATCTCAACTTTTTTGTAAGTTGATTCATATTCAGTAATAAAAATAATACTTTTCCTATCCCAATGCATGAATTGTCTATGGTTTGATTAATTTATGCTTGATTTCTAACCCTTGAAGTATAGAAGTAGCATGCATGCATAGTTGTTGTTTGTCTTGAGTGCAGGTCATCTGTGGAAGGAGCAACGCAAGCAAGTAATCGAAGAGCAACGGAGGATCTACATCGAACGCCGGTAATAAGGTTGGTGGTCCTTTTCCATGCATTTACTGTGAAAAAGGGGTTTAAATCTTGGGTTGTAGGTAAAAAAGTAGTTTCTATTCGATCAAAATCTGCATGCAAGTCTGACCCTAGTTTGCTAGTCCATAGGGTGTTTTTCCCAACAACAATGGTGCATCATCACCCAAATGAACTTGTCCAAAATCACCTTGAACATAATCTTGAAAATGTTTCCTATGGGTTGTGGCATGAAATGAAGCCCCTGAATCTACTACCCAATAATCAACAATATTATATAAACAAAGAATCAAATCATCTTGTAACACATCACCTGTTATATTTGCTTCTTGAATTTTCTCTTGTTGTCCATCTCTTTGTTTCTTTGGAGCTCTGTAGTCTTTCTTCAGATGTCCTTTCTTCCCGCAATTCCAACACTCTATGTTTCCTAGTGTGGATTTGGATCTTCCCTTACTATAATTCTCATGGTTCCCTGGACTCTTTCTTCTTTCCTTTTGTCTTCCCTTATTCTCCACGGTCAACGCATTACCTTATGTCTCACCTATGTTTTTTCGTCGCTTTTCCTCGCTGAGGATAACACCAATAACATCATCACATTTCAGCGTGTTTTAACCAGAGACAAAGTTACTTACAACCATGACCAATTCGTTCCAACTTTCTGGCAATAAGCACAAGATTAGAAGAGCCCTAACCTCGTCATCAAATGTCACTTTTACAGAACTTAGTTGATTGGTAACCATATTAAAATCATTTAAATGATCTGCAACAGGCCCACATTCTGACATCTTCATATTAAATAATCGCTTCATTAGAAATACATTGTTGGAAGTCGAGGGTTTTTCATATAGTTTATCCAATGAATTCCGCAGATCCTTCGTTGTCTTTTCTCTTGAAATATTGAAAGCCATCGACATTGCTAGTCACAGTTGTATCGTTCCTAGTGCCTTTCTGTCAAGAACCTCCCATTCTTCGTCCTTCATGGTTGTCAACTTCTTTGTTATTTCGCCCAATGGTAGGAATATATCCTTCTGACATAAATAATTTTCCATTTGCATCTTCCATGGATGGTAGTTTTGATCGTTAAATTTCTCGACCCTAAACTTTCCATATTCCTTCATTTCTCCCACTCGAACTAGGAACCCTCTTCTCTTGTGAGTTACCTTTGACTCTGATACTAGTTATTAGAAAAACAGGATCGTAGAGAAACAAAATAAAACAAATGCAGAAATAAAACACAGAATATACACAATACAATAGAGACACAGATATACATGGTTCACCCAATGTGGGCTATGTCCACCAGAGAAATTGCTAGGTCATTCCTTTATTATTATCCAGCAAATGAAGGGATGCAACCTACAACACATATGTTGTAACATCATCTTCTTTCTCTCACAATCTCCTCTCTCAGAATACAATATTCACTATCATACACAGCCGCAATACAAATTCCCTCATACAAAATGGGTTGTCTCTTTGGGAGAAAACCCTACCATAACTTCTACTGTCATATCTGTGACCTTGTAATGAACGGTCCAGATTGACTACGAAATTACAATATTTTACAAGGCGATTTTCCCAAAAAAAAATCCATGGGGGGTCGTTGGCCCCCATTCCCCCCAGTCAAGGGGGTAGGTCCCCCCCGGACCCACTTCATTAGGGGGATAGCCCCCGAACCCCCAACAAAATGGAGCTAGGCATACCTGCATATAAATCAGAAAGATAATTAGGCTCCACAACCAACATATCTAACAATGAATTACAATACGAAAGTATAATCTCCAATGTTCAGTTGTAAATCACTTATGTCATATTGTTTCTTGTCCCAAAAGTCTCGCTTTTCAATTATATTCGATTCGAAAATCAATCACTGGTAAGAAAATTCAGCACTAATATAATTGTTATGTTCAGTAGGAGCAAAAGAAATAGTAATATCTTTCCCCGCAAGTGTGCCTTTTGTTTTAATTAGCACTAAAACATAATTTTTTCATGTTTTAGGAAATCTTCCCTTCTCATTACTAAACTTCATTTTGTTTTCATCGAACGTTTTTTTTTTTCAAAATATACTCTTGATAATGAACTTATATATTCTCCAAAATAAGTGGAATTCACATAATTTCTATTGAATTAAGAACCTTGTATCAACCCTTGTATTTTCCAAAAAGACTATTTTATTAAATAATCCCTTTTTTTCAAATTAAATAACACCTTCATTCTATATTCCACTTTATGCCTTAAGTTTCCTAATTGACTTTTATGCCTTTTGAGTTAATTCATTGATTTGAATGGTTATGCCAATAAGTAACAAACAGTCGTGGCCCAGGATTTCCTTGGTAGCCATGGCAACCTTTGATAATGAAATGAGCCTGCTCATTGTTGAATCTACAGCAAAAAAAAAAAACAGTAGACCTGGGCACATACATTTTCCTTGCACTTCCTCCAATCTATCATGGCAATTACCAAAAGAGTGCGACAATGTCAAGTGAATCCTGAAGTATAGAAGATGTCAAAGTGTCAACCACAAGCTTTAGATTCCTCTCATTTCACAATGAACATGGATTATTTCCCAAAACGATGATTATTTTTATAGTTTAATGTCTGCTAAAGAGTTTGCAAATGATTTTTTGAAATGCCCCCATTGACAACACTTATAATGTTCTATAGTGTTAATGGTTTTCTGTAGTAGTAGTAGTGTTTCATGTAGTGTTTTTGTAGGAAACAACTTAACCAAATAGGAGAGAGAAGACACAATTAAACTAGGAAGTAAACATTGGAAATCACACACAGTACACAGAGATTTACCCTGGAAACCCTTAACCAGGAAAACCAACATTCCTTGAGAAACTCCTACTACTTGTTGGCTTATTCATTCTGTGAATAAAGAGTTACATGACTAACATTGGTCCACACCTAAGACACAATTCATCATCCTAATCTCTTGATTTACCACAAGGATAACCCTATATCCATTTGGCTTACATCTTCATGAGCATTACAGACTCACAACTCTCTCTACCAAGGGACGTGCTTATCAAGATCAATCTTTACAATATTACATAATGCACAATTTATATGCATCTACAACATGTAAAACCCTGATTCATGGCACCCAAAACAATTACAAATTCATGAATATGATTGGTTGTGATCCCACAAATCTTAGGATTCTATAACAGGTTTTGTCCACTAGTTGAACACCAATCAAATATGAACCAGGTGACTACTAGTCAAATACCAATCGACTATCTAGTTGATCTCTAGTTGGTTATCCTTTCGACCTTCATTTAGATACTAGTGGACCTACAATCAAGTTGTCATGTCAACCACTTTGCAACCATTCATCGACCATCGACTTGACTTAACCATCAGTCGATCTATTCCTCGATCGATCATCCTCGACTAGTCAATCGATTGACTGAATTCTCACTACAAAGAATATAACATTCCCAACATTCTCCCACTTCATGTCTTTTTAAAATAAAAATGAGAACCTGAACTTATGTTCATCAACCCAGGGCAGCAATGCCCATTGCCTCTCTAGTTAAGAGAACTTCACAACACTCACAAACTTGGTCAAAGAGTCTATTATATTTTTGAAAGTGTCTACCTTCTCTAGCAACACCTTTTTTCTTTCCACTCTCTCACAAAATGGTATTGTACATCAATATGATTCATCCTCGAATAGTAATTTGGGTTCTTTGTCAAGAAAATTGCACTCTAATTGTTGCAATCTATCCTCATAGCTTATTACTCAAACCCAATCTATAAACACAATGTATGCAACCATATTGCTTCTTTGCTTGTATGGGTGGTTGCCATGCATTCAGCTTTTATTGTCGACAAGGCTACTACCACATGTCTCTTACTCATCCAACTGATTGTTCCACCAAACATACTAAACACATACCCAGTAGTCGACCTTCTTTGATCAAGATCTCCATCCCAATTGGTGTTGACAAAGCCATGTACATTCACTTCCTTGTTAGTTTAAGGTTTCCCTTGGAAATAGATTGCATACTGAATTGTATTACAAAATTACTTGAACACTCTCTTAAAAACAATCCAGTTCTCTTTCCCAAGTGTCAACATATAAATGTTCAATACTCCCACTTAAAATGTTCAATACATGGGAAATATCTAGTCGAATGCATACCATTTGATACATCAGACTACCAACAACACTAGCATAGGGAACATGTTCCATGTCCTCTATTTATTCTTGAGTCTTTGACACTATTCAACAATTAGTTCTACCCCTATAGGAATAGGTACCTTGACTGGTTTAAACTCTTGCATGTTGAAACATTTTAATATTGTTTCAATGCACTTCCTCTAATTTAACGACCCAGTCTCTCTTAATCTCCATTCTGTAATGTTCCTGACTTGGCTAGTCTAGGAAACGTTGCTAATGTGTGTGTAGGATCAAAGGTTTACAACATATAAATGATCATACAAATAATAAACATGACAAAGGACTACAAAGTTTGTATTATGATATCTCTGTGGATTACAAAATGGTCGAATGCGGCTGAATAATTGACAATACTCAACTATATCAACATACAGAGGATCTTAGCCGGAATATAAATAAGCAACTGCGGCTGAATAAAATAACAACACTCGGCTATATCAAAGACAAAAGGATCTTAGTCGGAATACAAATAAGCAACTAAAAGATAATACCCAGAATATGGGAGCACTGCGGAATCAATGAAGAATGATGCAAGACCTGGATGATCTTTCCGATGACTAGGGTGTGTCTTTCAACACCGAAATCAGCCAAATGGTGTCTCCCTCCTTGTTATACACAATTTTGGTTATCATGATGATATAATGATGATGGAAAATCAAGCTCTTCATTAAGAACACTTTCCTGAGAAAAGTTACATTTGTCTGCTTCCAGAAATCATACTTTTAAGGGATGTTCGCAGGCTACCTATATATTTGCCTGCGAGAATGCCTGATTCTCGTAGGCTGCATTACGCTTGGGTGCGAGGGGTTCACACTATACCTAACTATCAGGGTGCGAACATCTTCTAAAGGAAAGAAAAAGATAAATTCTCGAACCTTCTAGAAGGGAATCTTCTAGAAGCATGAGTTGGCATTCGAATGGTTATTCAGGTGCTGGCATTCCAGATATCTTGGGATCATTCCTATCCAAGTAACTAATCTATTTTTTCCTATATATTGAGGGGAATGCTTATGGAAAAGGTGGGAGGCAAACTAGCAAGAGATTGATTGGAGAATTATTGAAAGCTTGTATGAAGGATTGATGCTACAACAGTTAGAGACACCAGTAAGGTCATCAAAAGTGGTTGATTTTCTTCATGCATGAGCAAGTGTGTGTGTCAGAGCTAGGAGCCATCGAAAGGAGATCTACAACATCAAGGCTAAGGTTGTAAGTTTCACTTTCAATTAATTCAATACAGTAATATGTCCCTTTCCCATAAAGATGATGTCACTTTATTACATAACTCCTTGATCATATGTATGGATTAGCTATTGAATATATTGATTTGTCTTCACTTTGGTTGGTTTGTATTGTTTGATCTGAACGGCACAAGAGAATTGGAGCGAAGCTTGGAACAACAGAGACATAAGGAAAGCGTTCATAAGGTATGTTCATGATCCTAGCCTCTTATTTCGTTCGATAGTCTAGATCTAGGGAAAGTGTATTATTCTGTCTTGTTTTGTTCTAGATCCAGGTGGATCTAGGGAGATCGGTTTGTGTCTGACCAGTGTGGCGTGGGCCTTACATTGTTAGCAAAGTTTTGGAAAAATGAGCATATGAGCTGGTGGATTATGATGGTGTACCTTTGAGTGAACCCAGGAATGGATTATACTTAAAGAAGTACTATGCATAAGTTATTTGTGCACAAGTGCTTGTATTTTATGTATCATACTGTGTGTGTTACTTTAGTTTGCTTTTGACGTTATCTGGTCTCTGCCCTTACGTGAGGTTGTGTTTGATTGCCAGATGTCGGAGTATTCGCTACCTTATATTGGCTCCGCTGATGGTGCTAGCCGTAGTACTCGGAACCTAGCTTCTGCTGCATGGGCAATCTATGCCCCAACAAACGAGCTTATATCTTTACGAGGTGTATGTCTTGGCCGAGCAACCAACAACATCGCAGAGTATAGCGTCGTTGTTGAATTATTGGTCGATGTTATTTCTCTCGGAATTCGTCATTTGGTTGTGCGACTTGACTCGCAGCTTGTAGTACTACAGCTAAGTAATGTATATGCTATTCAGAGTCCTAATTTATTAAGGGTATATTTGCAAATTCGCCTCTTGGAACGGTATTTTGATCACATTGAATATTAGCACATTCCTAGAAGTCTTAATACATTAACAGATGCTTTAGTTAATTATGTATTGGACAGGCATTTAAATCATTTATAAATCAAACACATTAAAATGTACACAATGTAAAGTAAACCGGTAGAAGCCGTGTATATATATAACGATCAAAAGAGTTTG
>SNQJ01S0265922.1:7000-18959 GCA_010110895.2 Picea sitchensis | reverse complement strand
GATAAGAAGAAAGATGTTTCAAAGATCAGATGCTACAACTGTCAAAAGTTGGGACACTTTTCCTATGACTGTCCTCAAGGAAAAGGTAAAAGAAAGTATCAAGCACATATGGCAGACAAAGAGGAATCTCCTCCCTCAAAGAAAGACTTAGCAAAATTGAGGGTTATGTACTTTAAGTTGAAGATGGTTGATCTGAAGAAAGATAGCAAATGGTGGAGTCCGTGGAGCTTCCCCACACAAAAACAAAAGATAAGTATTCATGTTTATTTCTAGTATCTTGTTTACCTTAATACTTTATCATTACAAGTTAGATATTTTTGTGAGAATGTTAATTAACCTCGTTTTACTTCAGTATCTATGCAGACTTATGAAGGAAGTATCAAAGAAGAGGATGAAGAGATAAAATATTTATTTCAGAAAGAATATTGTAAGTAAGTTCACAGGTCTCGGAAGAAAGAACTTATGTCGTAACTTGCAGAAGTTAGACAGCATGAGAAGGACATGTGATATGGTGACAATCAATAAATATAAGACAATATCCAGTATTTATATAGGAGCAGGAGGCTCCTAAAGATGAAGAACATAAATGTTCAAGATGAAGAAAAAGATGGATACTCAGATAGAGTTGATGAGATGCAGGTAACTACAGGTTGCTCCAGTACCGTTCTTATAGATGCAGAGGGAGTAGGTTGATCCAGTATGAACTTCAAGGATATTATAAAAGAGAACTTCAAGGATGATGATTAGAAGCTATTAGTTTGGTGCAAGAGAGAGCTATGTCTCCGAGTTTGAAATGGAGGATCGTGATTTTTTGAAATTGGGAAAGTAGATAAATGGTGCCCAGATATTTTGATCAAGATGAAAGTTATCCAATAGATGGATTGTGCCTAGCATATGGGTAGCATGATATTATACCATTGAAAGATTTTGGACCACAAGAGATTTTTTGGATCCCATGCCTAGACCTTCGTAGAGAAGGAAGAGACCTTCATAGAGAAGGAATGAGCAATCCCACAGGTAGACCTTTGTAGAGAAGGAGAAAGAGAAGAGACCTTTGTAGAGAAGGGGAATGAGAAATTTGCCAAGGTTGGCCATTGTCCAAGTGTTGAGTTTTGGATACTCTAGGGACATGCTAGAATACCCTTGCAAAGAGGGGTGTGACCACCCTCGTAGAGAGGAATGTGGATGTTTCTCCAAGGGGCAGCGGGCAGATACTCTCCTCTGGCCAAGGATTGAGTAGCTTGGAACACAAACCTTGACCATGTGGAATGGTTAGTTGGCTCTTCAGGTTTGTGTCGTGATCCTGCGTGGATCATGGAAAGGGAGTCTAGTCTTTCCCAGGCTAGCATCTTAGCTTCTCTAGTTCATGTGGGATGACTAGAAGTGAAGGTATGGTAGTAGTCCTCCCCAGTGGATGGGAGAGATAGATGACTACAAGAGAAGGGAGAACATAAAATGAATGGAAAAACTCATAGAATATCTTTTGAGTGAAGATAAAACATCTTCTGTGTGAAGATAAGATATCTTCTATGTGAAGCTAAGAAAGAAGTATCTTCTGCGTGAAGACGAAAGAAAGAAAGAGTATCTTATGCACAAAGATAAAGAGAACAAAACTTTCGATGATTTATAGATATGTCAGTCAGTGATCATGATTCCAGATGACCAAGTGGATTATATTGATGCCTCCTGTTATCCAGTTGATGATGTTACCCAGTTGATGATGTTGCTCAGTTGATGATGTTATCCAGTTGATGATGTTGCCCAGTTGATGATGTTATCCAGTGGATGCTTCTACCTAGTTAATGTTGACATCCAGTGACCTGTCAAAAGATAAAGAATATCCTTCTTGTTAATAGGGAGTGTTAAAATATTGTGTAACTACAAAGAATATTCTTATCCCCTTTTGTGGATAAAGATAAAATATATTTATTATTGATTAGATCAAACCCCTTTTGTGGATTGATGATGTTGGGCATTGTAATTGACCAAATCCCCTTTTGCGGATTGGTCAAACCCTAATTGTAATGGGCTAAATGAAAAGTCGGCCCCAGAATATATTAAAGTGGTTATAACCACCCAGAATGAGAAGTCGACCTTGCCAGTGAAAAGACACCCCAGTTCAGGGTCTGCTAGATTGTATAAATAAGAGAGGCCAACGCCTCATTTACTCACACACTCACTTGTTCATCAAAGTGCAAGTTTGGAGCTGTAGTTAGAGAAGAAGGAAGAGAGAGAGAGGCACATCTCTGAGAGAGGAATTTATGTGTTGCTTGGTTCATTGTCATGGCATTGTATTGGCTATCTATATTAAGGAAGTTTTGTTGGGTTTTCTTCCCCATGAGGGTTTCTCGGGATAAATGTAGTGTACTCTTGTGATTGTGTTTCTCTCATTGATCCTATCTATTCTATTGTTATATAGTAAATTGAAAGGAAACCTAATAATAGCTAAAACTTTGACTTGGAAAAACTCTGAGTTGTTAGCTATCATAGCAGTGCCCTCACTAACACTGTCCCCTAGAAAGCATTGCACAGTTGGGTTTAACATCACCCAAAAGTTAAATGGAAGCATTATACATGCTTTTGGTTGGGCACGGGTTGTGCCTTGACGCTCACATTACAATGTTGTTAAGAGATTCACTTCTTTTCGTTCCCTGTTGGAGGTGGTTGACTATCATTTTGCTAATCCTCACAGTCAAGAGTATTGTTACATGTTATGTGTCTGTGGTAATTTTGAAAGGCACGAGTTGTCTGCCTTTTTTTTCGAGGACTTAATCCTCTGATTGAGCCACCTGTTCTTACACTCCATTTGTTGTGTTTAAGCCCTAAATATAATTTTGACAAGTTTTACTCCATTCAAGGGTAAATGGAACACTGTATTGCTTGTTTGATTGGGCACGATTTGGTTATGTTTCTCGTTGGGAAATTTTAGAAGAAGTTTGTACCTAATCACTTATTTGAAGCTTGGGCTTGAAGAGTTGCATGTTATTTGATTCAAATGTTATCCGAATCAATCCTTATGTTGATTGATACCTGTGTGCGAACTGATTGAGGCCTGATTAAGATTTTCAATGCCCAGTTTGATTGTGTCAAACAATATTTAAATATTGGATATAAATGGTTGGAAGCACTGTGCGTATTTCTATTGGTTTTAAAGAAAAAGATTTAGCATTCGAATTATAAATGGTTGTGGTGGTTCATCATATCGATTGCATGTTGTTGTTAGGACTGCTATACAAATATTATATAGATGCAAAGGCTGTTGTAATTGAATATTTATGGGCATATGAATTATTGTTTGGAAGCCAACAAGCAATTTGTAAAGGAAGTAACAGTTTAAACTATGGTTTTGAAAAGTGAATATTGTTGAACTGTGGAGGTCTAAACATAGATATGTTTGATGGCTTGTTTTGATTTATTTTTATATGAACAATATCCATATTATGTCCCTATCATTTTACCACTTTTCGCTCATTATACACCCCTCATAATCCCAATTTCATTATGGCATCCTTGTTATGTGAAATAAATTAAAAAAACGTATGTGTAACAACGACAAAAGAGATAACACATCAATGGTTGGCAATTGATATTTTGGTATATTTTACACAGTTAAATTATTTAATTAATTTTTGAGAAGTATTCGTCTGTTATCCTCTCTCATTATACCACCTTTTGCTCATTACACTCCTTCCATATATCCCATGAACCCTATCACCCCCTACTCACTTGGTGATTATTAAATGGTTTGTTATGGATGGATTTGCATGTATCTTGTGACAATTTATGAGCCAATTTTTTATTCATGCAAGCATAATGTCATGTATGGTTTATCAATGGCTTAGTTACTGACGAACTTCTGCTACAGGATGAGTTTCTTCAGTAAAGGCAACCATGACAGAAATAACAGAGGAAGGGGAAACTAGAACAGAGGGCCTAGAAGACCTAGATTTTCCATTCATTTTGATGTTGATCCCCAGGAGTTGAACCAATTGTTCCAAGTTGAGTTCTTTAACTGGACTGGGCAAGGAATAGTACAACCTCAACCAGAGAGACCCCCCTTCCAACCTTAGAACATCCCTGGAATTCCTGTGCCTCCTCATGTATCCTTGCAACAAGAATTCCCTGCAAATGATGGATTGGAAGAGATTGTCAACCTAGTTGTCTCTCACCATTGTGGCTGGCCCAATTTGTCATTACCTCCTCCACCACCTGTTAATCCTGATGTTCATATTGTCCCTGTTGATTCACCTGTCCAATATTCACACGCAAGTAAAAGACTTAAAATTGATATTCCCCTTATGCAAGATAAAGGAAAAGTTGTTGCCTCCCCTTCCTCTCCCTCAAATGACTCCTCCAAATTTGTGTAGTCACGCATGCATTTGAAGGACGATTATTCCCATGTAATCAATGAAATACAACCTCAAGGTTCAAATCAACCACGGGATACTTCCAAGAAATCAAAGGTGGACAACATTGATAAAAGAAAAATTGCCTCTCAGAGTGACAAGTATGGCTTTTAGTTTATGTGTTTTTATGATTTGAGCTGATAAAGACAATGTTAATGGTTTGCAGAAAGTTTGGACAACAAGATTTTGTTTGGATAATGTGGATTATGTGGATATTTATATATTTTTGGATATGACTTAAATTGTTTCTGATATTTAAATATTCAATTTTGAAGGTATCTAAGGGAGTTACAAGGGTGGCATGTGTTGAAATGATTATCCATTTGTGTCATATTTAATAATTTCAAAAAAAGAAAAGACGAGAGTCACAAGGGGTCCCACCTACCTAGTTATTATTAATTAAAGACCCTTAACTATTATTATTATTATTATTATTATTTCTCCTAAACTAAATTAGTTAAGTCAAACTAACTTAACTAAAGAATGTAGTTGAACTACTTCAAGTTATTTGGAAAGCATAAAAGCTAAATGAGAAGAAGAAACAAGAGGAGAATAGAAGGAGAAAGCAAGACTAAGGTTTGCTCTTTTGATTTCATGAGATAGTTTCAATTTTCATTCTTTCTTGAGTTTATTCAAGGCCTAATTCTCTTTTTGACAGCAAGGTCCTATTGTAGATAGCAAGGTTCAAAGTTGAACCAAACCATTCAGATGCTTGTTTTAGAGGTGTTGATCCATCTTAGATAGTCTGTGTATTCTTGTATGTTTATGGATTAAGTTTCATAGCTGATAAAGGATATTTTGCAGAGTCAAATTGGCAGCAGTCTGTGGCAAGCTGATCCAGATTATAAATTTCATTTTTACTTCTTGTCAGAGACCTTTTGTATGGTGTTCATCGGGGATCTCTAACTTAGACTTTGGTCCATGCCCTCACAGGGTTTTTCTAAAGAGAAAAACACTTTTGATATATCGGAATGAAATAAATCAGATTGTTATTCCGTCTCATTTGTGTGTATTTATGACTTGGTTACTTTTTCTTTTTTATCTCAATATTTACTTTCTGTAGTCTGTATACATTTCAGAAAATTATATAAAATTTTATGTTATTTTGCAACATTCTTTTTATTAATAAATCAACCTAAACCTTTGTAATTAATACTTGCAAATTGGGAAAATATTTTTGAGGCTATAAAACAGAGGGTGTCATTCACGACTATCTTGGCCTAGCCAGGCAAGATTCAAAAATGATTGAGTAAGATAATTCATATATTTTCCCCAACATTTATTTGGCGACCATACTGGAGAGATCTTCCATATCTCTCTGGTTTATTGTATTCGTGATTATCATTAAATATTTCTTCTTTTGATTTTTTGATTGTTTTCTTTTCTTCATGACAATATCTGTTACAAGGCAGCCCAGTATTGAGCCTAGTCTTAAAGAACAAACCAACATTGCTTTAACTTTATTCGATACCATCTTAGAAACTGCTAACACCCGGGTTGAGCTTGAATGCTCGTGGACAGTAATTGAACAAGACATAAGTCTTCGGGAACACTGGGAGCCCAGGAAAAGGAATCCTAGGACTCAGCTATAGCTTTCTTTTTCCTAAAGTTTTGATCTTCTTTTCATGCCCTTAAACCATCGCATCTCTAGCAGAAGAAGAGGTTTATCTCCTGAATCACCCCTATCATTGAAATAGGAAGAAGAAACGTTGGTTTGTCAATCCAACAAGGTACTCTAAGGAGAACTTTGTCTGATTCAACTAGTTCGTCTTTCTCACCCTTACCCATCATTCACAAAATGGAATCTATGGGTGGCTCTGGTGGCACTGGAGGTGCCTCAACTTTTCAACCCTCGACCTCATCAGTGATTGGTAGCTTGTATAGCCATCAAATGCTAGTCCAATCGACTAGTAACCCTGCCAAGGTCATTAAGAAGTATGGGCTCTTTCAATTTGAAGAGGATGCTGCTACTACCCCATGGCATGTATCCTCTCCTCTGAACCTAGCACCCGCTACCCGTCCACTTCCAAAATTCAAAGAGCATATCCCTAGGATTTCAGGAAATAACACAGTCACTACAAATGAACACTTGGTGGCATTATCTAATTCATGTCACAATATAGGAGCTAATGACAATGATACTTGTATGTGCTTATTTGTTAATTCCCTTAAAGGGAAAGCAGCAACAGATTTCTTTGATCTCCCTCCCAAGATTCTTTCCACTTGGGGAGAGTTAGTTTACTGGTTCAAATCTACTTATGGGCAATCTAAGAGCCCAGCCGAACAATTACGGTAATACAATAAAATTGTGTACAAAGACGGTGAGACTATCAAGTCTTTCAACCTATGTTTCACCAAGTTGTATAATCAAATTCCCGAACTTATTCGCCCCCATAACCAAGTCGCTTTTAAGCATTACTATAATGCTCTACCTTCCCCTTATCGTCATAGGCTTGAAGAAAAATCTATTGACAATATTGGTTCTGCTCTGCATACTTGTCTAGAGTATGAAGAACAACTGGAAAGAACGGGTCTTCCCAAGGGAGACTCAATTACACAAACGGACATGTCTGCCCTCTTACAACTTGTACAAGATATGAATAATCGAATGATAGTGTATGAGTGAAAAGGAAATGTCCCTTCACTTACTCATGGGGCCTCATATTCTTCTTCCCCATCTTTTAGGAATCCCAATGAAAACAACTTTCAACCCAAAGCCATCATGCCTCGCAGTTGGTGTAACTTTTGCTAGGAACATCACGAGGAAAGTACTTGTGAGGTAAAGAAGAGTGCCAGAGATAAAATCTTTGGCAAAAGGCCTGAAACTACCATTGTTGTTCTAGATTTCGCAGAACCAGAGGCTGTCATGATCATAAATGCTAGGAATAAATCTTATGCTTCAAAAGGTAAGTATGATCCCCCTGGTATTTCTTCTAGCCCAAGCTCATATTCACAAGTTTCTATTGTACAAGCTACTAAAACTCTTGATAGTCAGGGAGTCCCTTCCCCTCTTCCCTCTTCCAAATATAGCATTATCAACAAATTGGCTAATATCAAGGCCGATTCTACTCTTATGGACATGGTTGTCATCCCTGAGCAACAAAAGCATCTAAAAAATTCCATGGAAGGAAAAGCTTCCACCATAGCCAATCTCTCTGAAGAGGTAAAAGAAGAGGATTCTATTGTAAATAAAGTAGGTGTAAATAATTTTAGACACCCTGTAAAAAACCCTCCATTTTTCATTTATGTAAATATTATGGACAAAATATCCCATTGTTGTCTAATTGACGGTGGTTCGAGCCCAAGCGTAATGTCGAAAATTATTATGGAAGAGCTAGGCTTGTCTTGTACCAATGAAAATGCTAGAAGCATGCTCTCTTATAATAGTCTACAACAATCGACCATAGGTGAAATAAAATATGTGACTTTGGTTATGTGCGCACATCCTAAAATAAAAACAACCCTTAATATTCAGGTAATTGACATGCCAATAAGTAACTATTAAATCATCTTAGGAAGAGACTAAAAAGCCTTGACATGTGGATATCTCTCACTTGACAGGACACACTTATCCATTCCTGGGAATGGAAAGAACATTATATTCCTAAGGGAGGGAAGAATTTCACCGTATATAGAAAGCATCCCACAACCTAATGTAAACTATGTCGAGGAGGACTTAGGAGTGTACTCCATCTTTGTCGATGAGGATAACACTACCTTGGAACAAATTGACCTAGAGGATGGGATGTGGCATATGCACTTTGATGGTTCATGCTCCAACGAAGGTAATGGATCTAGAATTATCTTGTACTCACTTGTAGGTAAAACTCACAACTTTTCCTATAGGTTAGAGTTTTCTTGCACAAACAACATCACCAAATTTGAAGCATTACTGCTAGGCACTGAAAATACTTATAATTTAGGTTGTGGTCACCTTACAGTTTTTGGAGATTCTTAACTTGTTGTAAACCTTGTACATAAAATATATTTTCCTAGCAACAAGTTGATGAAACCTTACACCCAAGATGTTTGGGAACTTATCTCAAACTTATTATCATTTAACATCACTCATGTTAAAAGAGAACTGAATTCAATGGCTGATGGGTTAGTTGTTTTTGCAGCCTCTCCTACTCAGTAACTTCTGCCACAAAGAACTGATTGTATTTTTCAATCCTTATATCGTCATCATATCCCTGACAATGTAGAGTCATGGCAGGTCTTCCCTGGTGATGAAAGCATCTGTGCTTTCATACAAAATGAACCTTATAAGCCCAAGGAGATTATATCCATGGAAAACAACAAAATTCTAAAGGGCTTGACTCCTCTAGAAAGTTCATTTTCATCGAGTGATGTAGGAAACAAAGAAACACATAAAGAAGAGGAGTCAAAAAAGAAAGTGGGTGAGACCATTTCCTTGAACATTGGGACACCTGATTCCTCAAAGAATGTTAAGATAGGTGCCCAATGTACTGATGAAGAAAAGTTGAAATTCACTGAGTTACTTCGTGAATTTCAAGATGCTTTTTCTTGGTCTTATGAGGATCTTCGTGGTTTTGATCCTGCTCTTATACAACATGCCATTCCTATCAAGGAAGGCATAAAATCGGTTAGGCAAAAACAAAGACCCATTAACCCCGCACTGGAAGCAACTATTAGGAAGGAATTGGAAAAAAATTTGAAGGCTGGGATAATTTTCTCTGTTAAGTATGACGAGTGGGTTTCCAATTTGGTTCTCGTTCGGAAAACAATGGGTCAGATCCGACTGTGCATTGATTTATGAACATTAAATAGAGCAAGCATAAAATACCCTTTTCCTCTCCCTAATATGGAAATGATTTTGCAGCAAGTTGCAAGGTCACAGATGATGTCCTTACTTAACGATTTTTCTGGTTATAATCAGATCAAGGTAAAAAGGACAGATAAATACAAAACCACTTTCATTACACGTTGGGGCACATTTACTTATGAACACATGCCTTTTGGATTGTCTAATGCAGGTGCCACTTTCCAAAGAGCTATGCAGATAACTTTTGATGATCTAATCGGTAAGATTATTCATATTTATCTTGATGACTTGACTGTATATTCAAAGAACCGACTGGATCATTTTGGTCATATTAGAAAGGTTCTCATGCGATGCAGGAAATTCGACATTTCTTTAAATCCTTCTAAGTCTATCTTCGACGTTACCAAGGGAAAGGTCCTTGGGCATATTGTCTTTGATTCAGGAATAAGCATAGATCCCCAAAGCATTGCTGCTATTCTAAACCTTCCTACCCCCACTTCCAAAAAGGAAGTTCAAGCCTTTATGGGCATTATCAACTTTGTCCGTAGGTTTGTTCCTGATATTGTTGTAATGGTCAAACCAATTCACAATCTTCTCAAGCAAGATCGCTCCTTTTCTTGGGCCGATGACGTCGAGAATTCTTTCCTAAGGATTAAGAAGGCAATCAATTATGGATCGATTTTGGCGAAGCCAGATTTTGAGAAAGATTTTATGATATATACTAATGCCATAGAGGAAGCAGTCTCTGCTATCCTCATACAATGTGATGACCAGAATAATGAAAAACCAGTAGCTTACATGAGTCAACGCTTATCAGATGATGAATTCAAATATTCTTATATTGAAAAACATGCTTTCTCTCTTGTTAAAGCTGTGGATAAATTTAGCCACTTTATCTTAGGCAAGCACACACTAGTAAAAGTCCCTTTACCTGCTGTCAATTTTTTACTCTCACGGACTTATCTTTCAGGGAAGCTTGGACATTGGCTTGCCAAGATCCAGGAGCATGATTTAACCATCATGACTTCAAAAACCATTAAGGGACATGACTTGGCCCTTCACTTGGCTCAACATGCTGAAGCAAGTGAAGAAATTGATTAACAACATAACCCTCTGTCAGCATTATTTTACATTGATAGTCAAATCCTTCCTATAGTTGAACATCCCTGGAACAAAATTATGGTGTATTACTTGCAAAATCAGAGATGTCCATATAGCTTAGATACTCATCAAATGAGAAGTTTTCGTCTTGAATCTTCCAGATATGTCATTTTAGGAGACTTCTTGTTTAGGAGATCTGTCGATGGTATATCACTTCATTGTGTAAATAATGAGGAAGCACAGAAATTACTACAGGAAACCCATGGATCTTCAGATTCAGTTATTCATGTGGGTGGCCACTTTTCTGCTAAAACTACTACTTTTAAAATCATCAGAAAAGGGTATTACTAGCCTTCAATTTTTTGAGATTCTTATAATTTTTCAAGATCTTGTGACAAGTGCCAAAAATTCGTTGGGAAAGAACGTCTTTCTCCCATGCCTTTGCAACCTATCCTCCTTGTTTCCTTTTTCAAAATGGGGTCTGGACTTTATCTGTCTTATTAATCCTCCATCTTCAGCAGGGCAAGATTTTATCTTGACAACCACAGATTATTTTACAAAATGGAATGAAGTTGTCCCACTTAAGCATTCCTAGGATGAGCAGGTTATTTATTTCCTTGAAACTAATATTTTCTCCAGATTTGGCATTCCTTTAGAGATTATTACAGAATATGGTCCCGCTTTTTTTTTTTCTAAGCTGACTCAGTTTCTAGCTAAACTGGGAGTTAAACATTTTACCTCATCAACTTATTACCCTCAAGGAAATGGGCAAGTCGAGTCTACCAACAAAAATCTGGTTAGAATTGTTAAGGTTTAAGCTATTATTAGGTTTCTTTTCAATTTACTAGATAACCATAGCATATATAGGATCACTGAGAAATACACAATCACAAGAGACACATCATTTATCCTGGGAAACCCTCGTGGAGGAGAAAACCCAGCAAAAACTTCCTTAATATAGATAGCCAACACAATGCCAAGAAATAACTCAAACAATATAGAAAGTCCTCTCCCAAGAATGCGCCTCTCTCTCTCTTCCTTCTTCTCCAACTACAGCTCTGAACTTGCGCTCTGATGAACAAGTGAGTGAGTGAACAAATGAGGCGCTAGCCTCTCTTATTTATACAATCTGCCAGGTATGAAATGAGGTGTCTTTTCACTGGCAGGGCCGACTTCTCATTCTAGGTGGTTATAACCACTTTAATATATTCTGGGGGTCGACTTCTCATTTAGCCTATTACAATTAGGGTTTGACCAATCCGCAAAAGGGGATTTGGTCATTTACAATACCCGACATGATCAATCCACAAAAGGGGATTGATCTAATGAATAATACATCAATAATAAATAGAATACTCTTTGCAGTTACAATATTTCAACACTCCCCCTTAACAAGAAGGGTATTCTACAACAACATCAGGCGAGAGAGAGGGCAACATCATCAACATCATCTTGGAACACTAACTGGCATATTTATAAATCATCGGAATTTTTTCTCATCATCATCGTTCATAGCATGGAGCTGGAGTAACATCATCATCTTCTTTAGCATGAGGCTAAAGTAATATCATCAATATCTTTAGCATGAGGCTAAAGTAACATCATCATCTTCTTTAGCATGAGGCTAAAGTAATATCATCAATATCTTTAGCATGAGGCTAAAGTA
>SNQJ01S0265921.1:0-11959 GCA_010110895.2 Picea sitchensis | reverse complement strand
CGTCATTATGGGCCTACCGAACATCTATAAAGACTACCACCAATTTCTCAACTTTTCAACTCGCTTACGGGATGGAAGTAGTCTTGCCAATAGAGTGTCAAATCCCATATCTAAAGTTGGCAGTACAGTTATTTCCAGACACTTCACCGCTTGAGGAGCACTTATTATATCTCGAGCAGCTCGATGAGTAGTGATGCAATGCAACCTTGGCTAACAAGGCTCACAAGAAAATATTCAATTGTTAGTATGATCGGTCTATTCGTCCTTGGATTTTCTCTGAAGGCAACCTTGTCCTGGTCTATGACCAAGATAAGGATCCCCTGGGGGCAGGCAAGTTCAAACCCATGTGGTTCGGACCTTTCATTGTCAAGGAGGTACTAAAGAAGGGTTCTTATCATCTGGTTGAATTTGAGGGGAACACTTTAGTGGAGCCTAGAAATGGGATCTACCTCAAGAAGTATTACTCATAGGTGGGTCACCTTGGGTGACTTCTTCTACATATGTGTAGTTCTTATATAGTTAGTTTGTTTTATATTTTTGTTTTATGAACGTGTCGTTATTGATGTCATATTTTTCACTGTGGCATATTTCAACTGAATCAGAGGTGTTTGTTGGGTTTGTGGATGGTTCTAGCCAGCACACTCGAAGGATTTCTTCCGCAACTTGGTTGATCTTCACACCTCAGGGCCAGTTGTTATCTTCTGGAGGTATCTATTTAGGTGATGCCACAAACAATGTCATCGAGTACAGCGTAGTGATAGAGTTTCTTCGTGATGCTTTGTCGCATGGTATCTCTCACCTCCAAGTCTACTTAGATGCATAGCTAGTTGTGTCCCAGTTAAATGGGGTTTATTGCGTTTATGATCCTACTCTACACCGAATATTCCTTAGGGTATGTCTCTTAGAACATTTCTTTGATTACATTACGTATATCCATGTTCCTAGTAGAGTAAATCAAATGACAAATACTCTAGCTAATCAAGTATTAGATTGGAATTTTGCACACATATATAAAGAATCACACACATACACATGTACATACATTGTAAAAATCTGATCCATAAAGACACAAAAGATGTAAATATGCATATATATATATATATATATATATATATATCAAAAGTCTCATAGTACATAGGTGGGTGCAAGGGCCTCAAAAAATAATATATCCAGTATACATTGTGGGGCTTATGCCCTCAAAAATATACAAAGGAGTTCCCTCGGCATGTAAGTAGTCCACCCTAGCTAAGCACGGGACTTGTTGGCCTTGCCATAGTGAACGATGACATTTTCCAAACGCTGGAAAAGATGGACCCAGGTCCGTGGCACCCCAACTACATGAGGCTGCATAGATGGCAGGAGATCCTCAATCTCAGCCATGGCACTGTAAAAGTGAGCACAGTGAGGTTCCGCTCCACCTGTCTCAATACTCTCTCAGCCTCTCCAACTGGAGGTCCCCCTACTATTGTTTTTTCTGGTCCGGCGGCCGCTACTGGTACTACCTCTGGTTGAGGACGCCGCCTGGTCCTCACAAAGTCTGTTGGACATATTGGTCCCACATATGTACATAAACAGATACATAGTTGTCAGATACTCTGTTTCACATAAAAAAAATGATATATATAAAAAGAAATTAAAAATTAAAATAACTTTAAAAATCAAACATACCCATCTCTCCTTGCTCAGCTCCAAGAGGTATGGTCATGTCCGGGTGCTTGGAAAAGTTGATCCCGACGTAGGGGTAGTCCTCTATCGCCAAAATCTTTCGTGCCCACCAGTCAAAAAGTGTATCATCGAAAGCCTCTATTGTCCTCCCTCCCACCTGTCGCGACAACAATGTTTCCCATCTACACATTGTTGGGAGTGAGGCCACATGCCCCCGCACAGTATCTCGTGGACTAAGACTGGATACCCTCTCGAAGAAGAATGAACATAGAATGGTCCCGAATCCGAATTTTTTGTTACTCCGCCTGCAACACTCGGTGAGTTGTCTCTTCATGAAGTCAAGCATGGTCATGCTCCAATCGAATATTTGTGCATTTAAGAACTGCACTGCATAATGCATGTGCCCCTAGGAGGCCTATTGTAAGGTCGTGGATCCAATAATCTACCCAATAAGTAAAAATATCACCTTTAGTGATAGGTTGGTAATCTTGAGGATCAGCACCTGAGAACCTACTTTCACAATGCCAACCTCGCAATATAGTCCAATCAACTCGGAAATGTTATGAGGCCCAGTGGGGAAATCTCGCAAGTTGATCGGTTCACCTCTCCTCGAGAGGCCAGTCAAAAAGTAAATTTCTTCAGTCATTGGAGTCAACAACTTCCCTCAAGCATAAACTCCTCAGCGTCGGGGTGTCATTAATCCACTAAGGCATTCAGTAGCCTGGGTTGTGCCCTCATGAATGAACACCAGAAAAACTTCCATAAACCGCATAGTCTCAATGCGAACATAGCTGCAAGGTCCTCGTCGACCAAGATATCTATATCCTTGTGCTTCCTCTCTCTCCAGTGGACATACATCCTATTAAATGACAACTTCATGGAGGAATTCCACTCTTGTATTTTAATTTTTTCTACCTTTTTTAGGGTATGTGAGTTGTCTTGGACACAGTCGTGTATGCACGTGGGCAGATTATTTTCTTCCCGCGGGTTGTCCTTGGATAGCTCGCGTACACGAAGGGTTGCCCATTTTTAGGAGTGTGTGCCCCAAAAAAAACTAAAAAAAATGCAAAAAGGAAGAATGGAAATGCAAGAGAGATCAATTTGTACTTACTTGGTCCGAGTGGAAGTTTGTTTCATCCTCTGAAGCTCCCAGAATCAACTATTCTCACAAAAAGGTGTTTTTGGCTTTTTGGTTAATTCTCAATTTGTAATGGTAAAAATGAGTTGGCAGCTTCCATTTATAGACTTTTTTGGCCCTTTTTGCCACTTTTTGAACCCTTTTGTCATTTTTTCTGGCTTGAAAATCATTTAACATGGGTCTTGAGTTTCTCATTGGATGTTACGATACACTTCACTTTTGGTTTGGAAAATTTTTTGAGAGATGGGTCATTTTTAAAGATACTTTGGTAAAAGTCATTTTCTCCAACTTTTTGCATTTAAGTTAGGATTCCAACTCCACTTTTTTCATCTTGTTGTCTTTTCCTCTTTGCCATAGGATAGATCCCACCGGATTGTGACATGGAACCATCATTGTTTCTTTAGAATTGTCATAACTTAGTGGTAGAGCCTACCTTCACATGGATGCCCTAGGTAGATATGGGTTGCATTTTGGTGTCCATGTCGTCGTTAATGACTTTAGGCTCGGGAGTCCTTGTTAGTCCTATAATGATTACGATATTAAGCCTCATATATCTTATGTGTCATCACTCTTGGTCTCACCCTCGGTGTTATAACCCTAAACTGCACCATACATGCATACCTGGCATTTGGCCCTCTTACTTGTTATTTTTTCCAAGCCATCATTGAGAAGCTCTTCTTAAAAACCATATTTTTGAAGATGTACGTGCCCTACACCACTACTTCCCATGTACATATTCTTGATACACCACTATGGCTCAAGTACGTACGCTAGCTGCACCATTACAACCCGTGTATACCCACAAATGTTGCAAAAATTAAAAATTTGCAAGGAATTCGTTGAGATTATGGGCTATTGGGTAGTTTTCCAACTATCACACCGCCTATAGCCCATCAACCAACTGAATAACCATCCTTTTGTCATACAAAAGGAGGTGTTGGGGTCTCATTCCAAAGAGAACCATAAGAACAGTGAAACTCTACCCGTTTCACATCCCCTCCTTACCCCAAGAATTTGCAGCCACCTTGTGAGTTTTGTGCCAAAATTGTTTGTTCTTGCCTTTTTCCTCCATTATAAGCCTATGCCATTTCCCTAGAGAGAAGTGAGAGAGGAGAAAGATATGTGGAAGCACAGTTGGATCTTGGTGAAGAGGATCTTGGACCAAGTTCGAGGAGCAGTCATCGATCTCATTGTAAGTAAACTTTGTGATATTAATAAAAGGAATACTTTTTATGTCCCGCAATATGATGTGTTCAATCTTTATGTTTGATTTATGTTTTATACTGACATCTAACCCACTAATTCATATATGAGATACATGTTTGTAGTTTATTTTTTGTATTTTTTTGAATGTAGGTCAGCCTTGGGAGGAGACTTGTAGTCAAGGAGAAATTGAACATGAAAGGATCGACACCAGACGTGGAGTTTAAGGTAGAGTTACCGTATATTTTTACTTTGTATTTTTTATATGAATTTGGGGTATATTTGGGGTAGTCTAAAGAGTAGGAGACTTTTAGATAGTTAGATCTCCCTACATGTTGAACCCTAGTGTATTCCATAGGGGGGTTTTCCCGCTATAGCACTTGGGACTCCCAAAAAACAAGTCTTCTTTTAAGCCCTTTTCAGACTCTTTAAACATGAAAATATTTTCGAGCGATCTTGTCGTCCTTCACGCTCGCCAAACTAAAATTCGAAGGAACATATTTCTGGTGGTAGTTTACCCCTTTTTGCAGTCCAGATGGTCAATTGTACGAACAAAGGTATACTCTAGGAACTCTGGTTCGCTAGAAGAGTATTCTCAGCTATAAGTTTAATCCTTTTTTGGGCCTAAGGGACTAAATTTACGAAAAAGGAACCCCCACGGATTCCATATTTAATCTCTTTTTAGACTCCCTAAAATTGAAAATATTGTTGAGTGACCTTGTTCCTTCACACTCATTAAACTGGTCCAGAAGAAAATCCCCTACGGAGTCCATAGTTAAGCTCTCTTCAGACTCCTTAAAATTAAAAATATCGTCAAGTGACCTTGTTCTTTCACACTCATTAAATTGGTTCAGAAAAACATCTAGTGGCATGAGTTCACCCCTTTTTTCGGCCTGTATATTAAGGAGGAAAAAGGTACTCCTGGGGAGATTCGTCTCATCGGGAGAGTTCTCCTAAGTAGATTTTATACTTTTTCGGGCTAAGGAGACTAAATCTAGAAAAAGGTTGAGTCCATAGTTAAGATATTTTCAGACTCCTTAAAATTGAAAATATTGTTGAGTGATCTTGTCTGTGTCACACTCGTTAAAATGGTTTTGAATAGACATATTTTCAGTGCTATTTTATCCCTTTTTTGAGCCGACTAGACTACTTTCAAAAAAGGTACCCCAATGGAGTCTTCTTTTATGTTTTTTTAGACTCTCTAAACGTGAAAAACCCATCGAGCTTACCTTCTTTGGGCTCGTGAAAAATACATTGAAGGGGGTTTCATCGTGTTTTGATAATCATAGTTGCATCTCTATGTCTTTGGCCTAATTACATCTCCATGTTTCTCTCAATTGAACCTTTGAAGCATGCCTTATACACAAGCCTTGTAGCACCTTGCCTCTGCAACCTGACACCTTGACCCATGGAGGAATTTTCCCCGAGGGTCCTTTTACTTCACATGTACCCTTGCTATGATCATTAGTGTGTTCCTTGTGCTTTTAACCAGTATGCTTGCAACACTCTTTCCTCCTTTGTAGTGTAGTATTATTTTATTCTTTTTCAAGCTCTTTTAAAATATTGAAAAAGACAAAAAAATCAAATATACCCCAAAAAGAGGACGGGAAATTTATTTTCTTTTTATGGTAGCACAATGAGTTTCCCTTGGACAAAGCACATCCTTCCATTTGTTCGTCAATATTTGGGATCTAATATGACCTTAGGAAGTTTTTCTCGCTACATAGAGTTGCAGTCTCCTCCGTTTGGATATCCTTCCAAACATATGGAGAGTTTGTGTTGCCTCCTGCATTGTGAACTTATGTCAATGTCATGTTGTCTGGGTCTGATCATCTATCATGTTATTTTCCAAGGCAAGTTTTACCCAACCCGAGTCAGAATTTCTGCAGTTTGTCTCTTGACCTCATGCCCAGCCATCCCCAAAGTCCAATCAAGTCCTTGTTTGAAATCAGTGAAGTTATCTGCCTGATCACCGAGATCCTCTTGTCTATTCCCTGATGAGTCATCGAAGACCTCTGGGTAGTGAAGTCGTACACTCATATTACACTCCTACCCTAGTTTTGAAAACCTTGAATTTGTTGCTCGAGCTCTGAAGGCCTCATCTCTAGCCATTGGGTGTCATTTGGCTTCTTGAAGATGGATAATATACATGTATATATTTGATTTTTAGATGTAGATATGCAGTGTATTTCTCGCAACTACACTTTATATAGTTATATGACATGGATCTGCAATGTATTTGATTGGAATCCATGATTTATTTCATACTGAGCATGGGTATGCCTGCCTCAGTGAGACAATTGCTATTTTTGCAGATGGCACCTCTGAAACTCTAGTCCCAATCTCACTTGCTTCGTACGTTGGTGAATATTTTGTAATGTATTTCAGCCATCAGATGCTCTTTTGACCTCACACATTAGGGGGCATCTTTTATAACCCTAAATTTCACCATACATGCATACCTAGTATTTGGCCCTCTTACTTGCTATTTTTTCCAAGCCATCACTAAGAAGCTCTTCTTAAAAACCCTATTTTTGAATATGTATGCACCCTACACCACTAAAACTCATGTATGTATGCTAGTTGCACCATTACAGCCCGTGTATACCCACAAAAGTTGCAAAAAATAAAAATTTGCAAGGAATTCATTGAGATTACGGGATATTGGGTAGTTTTCCAAATGTCCCACCGCCTAGAGCCCATCACCCAACAGAATAACCATCATTTTGTCATATAAAATGAGGTGTTGGGGTCTCATTCAAAACATAAGCATAAGAAAAGTGAAACTTTGCTCGTTTCACATCCCCTCCTTGCCCCATATATTTGCAACCACCTTGTGAGATTTGTATCATAATTTCCCATTCTAGCCTTTTTTCCTCCATCATAATCCTATGACATTTCCCTAGAAGAAGTGTGAGGGGAGAAAGATACATGGAAGCGAAGTTGGAGCTTGGTGAAGAGGAGCCTGGACCAGGTTCATGGAGCAATCGTCGATCTCATTGTAAGTAAACATTGTGATATCAATAAAAGGAATATTTTTTCTATCCCAAAATATGATGTGTCAAATATCTATGTTTGATTTATGTTTTATACGAACATCTAACCCATGATTCATATATAAGATGCATGTTTGTAGTTTATTGTTTATCTATTTGCGAATGTAGGCCAGCCTTGGGAGGAGGCTTGTAGTCAGCGAAGCAATCAAACGTGAAAGGATCGACACCGGACGTGGATATAAAGGCAGAGTTACTGGATCTTTTCACTTTCTATTTCATGCATGAATGTGGGGTATATTCAGGGTATTTATAAAAAGTAGGATACTTTTAGATGGTTATATTTTCCTACATGTTGAACCCTAGTGTAGTCCATAGGGGGTTTTCCCACTATAGCACATTCCCCTCCTTTGGGGAGCTTCCTCTATCATGGTAGGGCAGTGTAAAAATATCCTAGACTAATTCCTTCTAGTTTCAGAAGGGTTAGTTAAAACAAATCTCTACGCCTGGAAGACTAGTGTTCATTCTCTTGTTGTCATTACAAGGATTCTCCAATTCCCATTGGTGACGAATTGGAGATCCTTCAAATATCTTGGGATTCCCATATCCCTCAACTCTCTCTCAACGGTTGATTGGTCATTCATCCTCTCAAAAATCCAGGAAAAATTATCTTTGTGGCGGGCTCAATGGTTGAACCCGACAGGTAGGATAAATTTGGTAAAGGTTGTTCTCTTGGTTCTCCCCATATTTCAATACTCATATATGCTTTCCCTGTTGTGATTCAATAAACAAATAACACAAGATCTCAAAACATTTCTATATCAAGGGGTGAAATCCAATCATAAGTTGTAATATTCCAGATATAATATAGTATGAAGAATAGAAATATTTAACAAGTAATGGCAGAACAACACTAATGTAACCAGATCAATATCAAAATAATACCATAATAACACTAGAAAGAGCACCTTTATTATTGATAGAAATGTTCACTTGCCTCTTCAAGGGGGAAACCCCTAGCAGAGCAGAGCTCTATTACAATAATCTCCAAGACAAAACTTCTCATATCCTCTACTCCTATTTATACTAAATCTATCTATCCAAAATAACAATCTAGAGGAAGATCCTTCTAGAAGTGGAAGTTTCTATTAGGTCTTCTTACATTTGCTTATTCTTCCTTATTATTAGGCCTTATTAATATTGGCCTTTATTACATGGAAATATATTATTCCACCTATGTGAGGGATTAGGGATTTTAGGTCCCTAACATGCCCTCCCCCTTAAAAATATCCTTGTCCTAAAGGCTTGAGATGAGGAAATTTCTACAAAATGGTAGTTGGTTCCCAAGTGGCATATGTTGGAGTTGTATATTTCCAATGGAATAACACTTCCTTTATGGTGAACTAATGAAGAAGATGATCATGTTGGTACAAACTTGTTTGTTGTTGCAACCATATGGATCCTTGTTCATCCAACTCGAGAAGGCTAGTTTGAGTTTGGCACTTAGTTCCAATCACCTTCTTTAAGAAGGAGACATGAAAAACAGGATGGATCTTAGAATGACCAGGAAAATTTAATTTATGGGCCACATGTCCCACACGCTTGAGAATGGTATAAGGACCATAAATTTTTTGCGCTAGTTTTTGACAATGGTCGGCCTTGAGTGAAGTTTTCTTATAAGGTTGTAGTCAAAGAAACACCTAGTCTCCTTCAACAAATTGACGTTCATAGTGACCTTGATCTACCTGTTGCTTCATGTGATTCTGGGCCATGAACAAATTATCTTTTAGGGTATGGAGAATAGCCTCTCGAACTGTAAGCATTTGGTAAACCACCTGGACCTTTGAGACACCTGGAAGGTATGAGAGAACTGAAGGTGTATTTTGTCCATATACTGATTCAAAATGGGTCATGCAGGTAGTTGTATGGTAAGAAATTTTGTACCACCATTCAGCTATTGGTAACCATTGAACCCATTGATTTTCCTTTCAGATGAAAAACACCTCAAATATGTTTCCAAACACTTGTTGACAACTTCAATTTGACCATCAGTCTAGGGATGATAAGTTGTGCTGAGATGCAATTCGATGCCTTGTATCCTGAATAGTTCTTTCCAAAAATTGCTGGTGAAAGTGGGATCTCGATCCAAAACAATAGAATGAGGCATGCCATGAAGCTTGAAGACATGATCCATGAAAAATTGAGCCACAGTGGATGTGGTAACTGGGTGTTGAAGAGAACATAAATGAGCATACTTGGAAAGAAGATCAACGACCACCATGATGACGAACTTATTGCTCGATTTAGGTAAGCTCGAAATAAAATCCATAGAGATATCCCTCCAAATAGCAGGTGGAATCTAAAGTGGTTGTAGTGTGACAAGAGATTTGACTATTTATCTCATGTTGCATTGACAAACATCACATTCTTCCACAAAAGTGTGAACGTCCTATTTCATACCATCCCAGAAAAAAGAATGTTTGACTCGGTCATATATTTTGGTAAACCTTGAGTGCCCAGTTGTGGGTGTATCATGAAGCTCATAAAGTACCGTGGATTTAAGTTGTGACTATTTACTTAAATAAAAACAGCCTTTGTAGAGAATCTCATCATTTTTCCAAGAGTACCTTGGGGAAACTGGAGAATTGGCCTGCAATTGTTGGATCAGATGCGAAATTTTGGGATCTTGTAGCGATTCCTAGAAAACCTCTTGGAGCCAATATGGTACAATGGACAGGGGAAAAAGGGACCCCTCATCTTCATATTTTCTTTAAAGAGCATCAGCAACGACATTTTCTTTGAATTTCTTGTAAATGATATCATAATCATATCCAAAGATCTTAGTCACCCATTTTTGTTTCTTCGGGGAGGAAGGGCATTGCTCCAGAAAACACTAGAGGCTTTGATGATCTATCTTAATTTGGAAGCGTTTCCCCAATAGATAAGGGTGTCAGAAATCCACTACATGCAAAGTAGCCAACATTTCCTTTTCATAGATTGATTGGCCCAAATGTCGCTCTGACAATTGTTTGCTGGTAAAGGGAAAAGGTTGACCATATTGTATAAGGAATACTCCAATTCCTCTCCTGGAAGCATCACATTCTAAGACAAAGGATTTTTTGAAATCAGGAAGGGTCAGGACCGGAGTGGTACACATAGTTTCCTTCAAGGATTGAAAGGCCTAATCAGTTGCGGGAGTCCAAGTGAAAGAATTATTTTTAAGGAGATCAGTGAGAGGCACCGCAATCTTTCCATAATTATTAAAAAACTTGTGATAATATCATGTTAAACCCAGAAAACCATGCAATTTTTTTAGATTCTTTGGGCGAGGCCAATCCTACATAGCTTCAATCTTCTTAGGATCCACCCTAACACCTTCCTTGCCAACAATATGACTCAAGTACTCAACTTCTGAGGCTCCAAAATCACATTTAGATTGTTTGAGGAAAAGTTGGTGTTGAGAGAGTAGATGTAGAACTCGATCCACATGAGAAATATGGGTTGTCCATGTTTTACTATAGATGAGGATATCATCAAAGAAAACTAAGACAAAATGACGGAGAAAACAACGGAAGACATGATTCATGAGGATTTGGAAAGTGGAGGGAGCATTACACAAGACAAAGGGCATGACCAAAAACTCATTGTGGACCTCATGAGTTTGAAATGAAATCTTAGTAATGTCTACCTCGTTCATACGTATATGGTGGTATACAGAATGAAGATTAAGTTTAGTAAAGAATTGGGCACCACTCAATTCATCCAAGAGATCATCAATGATAGGAATGGGAAATTTGTCTTTGATTGTGAGTTTGTTGAGGGCACAGAAGTCAGGATAGATGTGTCAAGAGCCTTCTTTATTAAGTACCATGACCACGGGAGAAGAATATGGGCTCGTACTAGGATGGATAACACCTACGGTGAGAATTTCTTGAATTTTTTTCTCAATTTCATTTTTCTGGGAAAAAGGATGATGATAGGGATGAACATTGGGAGGAAGGCTATTGGGGACAATGGAAGTGGAATGATCATGAACACACGGGAAGGAGGAATTCCATGGGGAGTTGAAAAAGTATCTCGATGTTTGGAGAGGATCGATTGGGGGTCCTGCGGCACAGAGGGTGTCTCAGTGGCATGAATGAAATGGAGTTGTGTAATAATGTTGGAATGACCTTTTTTCAGGATATTTTCCATGCAATGGGAACTGATGATATCAGGGGAACCTGTTGTGATTCCTTGTAACTTATATTTTTTGCCCTCCTGGTTGAATTGCATGGTTAATTCCTTAAACTCCATGAGAATGGGACCCAGATTCCTTAGCCATTTAGAACCCAAATGAATGTCACAACCACCGATGTCGATAGAAAACATATGATATTTCATGTGGTACTGACCAATTTGGAGACCCACATTTTCACAATGCCCCCCACATTTCATGGACCCACCATTGGCAATCATGATTTAAAAATTATTGATTGCATGGATATAACAATTAGTTTCTTGGAAAATACAGTGATGAATAAAATTATGGGTGATTCCACTGTCAACAAGGATGATGACCTTATGATGCTTGATGTAACCAATTATCTTGAGGGTTTGGGGAGCAGAGAATCTAGTGAGAGCTTTCAAGGAAATGACCGGTTCAACTTCGGGAGGGTCATAGGGTGGGGTCATGTCAGTGGGTTCAGGTGACTCAGCCACAGGAGGGGTCTAGACATCATTTTTAGAAACATCCTTGAAGATGTCCATAAAAAAAAATTGTTCCTTACACTTATTCCTAAGAAAATATTTGTCATCACAATTATAAAAAAGTCCTTTGAGTTGGCGTTCATCCATTTCTTCCCTGGTCAATTTCTGGATCTTTATTGGAGTGGAAGGAGTAGTGGGAGTTATTGGTTTAGGGTGAGGAATAAAGGAGGGTTTTTTGGTTTGATAAAAAACAACCTATTTTGCTTCCTTA
>SNQJ01S0265919.1:0-11959 GCA_010110895.2 Picea sitchensis | reverse complement strand
GAATAGAGGGGCCTTATTGGTTGAATTTCCTTCATGGATTGACATGTTTAAGCTCTAGGATCTACCCTTAGATAAAAGGGGCTGGCTCTGATACCAATTGTTGGACAACTGAAAGGGAGGGTGAATCGGTTGTTACCGTGCTTAAACACTTATGCTTATTTTAAAATCTTTACAAGGCTCTCAATGATGATCACAATAATGTAGAGAAATAAACAAAGAAACATTCAACATCAGTCACATATATGAGAAAGACAGAGACAGATAATTCCCGAGGAAACCCATATAGGGTAAAAACCTCTTTTTCTTTATATGATAAGTATTATCTACATTCATTACATTATCATACATATGAGCACCAACTCATTGTGAGGCTACAACCTCTGGTTTTGCAAGTTGCAACTTGTTGAGAGCACCAACTCTCTATTTTCTCTAGCACCCACTAGAAGGAAGCACCAACCCCCTGGTTTCTCTAGCACCAACTAGAAGGAAGCACCAACTCCGTGGTTTCTCTAGCACCAACTAGAAGGAAGCACCAACTCCCTATGTTCAAGAACCCACTTGAACCTTTGAGGACACCAGCCTCCATAGCACCTCCCAACCACCATGGTATATAAATTACTTGTTACTAAAACTTATTACAGTGATATAAAGTTATTCAATGGCTTACCAGCCTTGTCGTTGTTTTGTTACACTACTCTTCTATGTCTGCATCAGTGCCTTTTGCACGCCCCTTGCACTTTCTGTTCTTATACTATTTATACTCTCTACACCATATCCCTTTGATGCACCCTTCCTCTACCGTGCATTTCTACACCTGCGCTCTGCCTCCTTGCTCACACTTGAATCCTTCCCCATGACAACAACCACAATCTCTTCTTTGTTCCACCTTCTTATAGTACCTATGCTCCTTGTGCATGCTATATTTTCCACGCCTCTGCATGCTCACACCTCCCCCAATCTCCTGCACATCTCGAGTGATTTTGCCTGATCATCGCAACTCTTCAGCTTCTCTGGTGGTTCCCACCACGCGTTCAACATCACTGGGTGTTCTGCTGAGATTCCTCAACCTCTCTAGAAATTGAGACTCATCGTCTTTTCTGGCACAATCGAGCTTATGCCTTCTGTTTCAGTTACAGACTTCCATGCTCATCCATCTGTCAATGCCCCTAAAAATTGTCTTGCCCCACTGGATGAATCTTAGAGACTCTTTATCTCCTCTGGCGATCACACAGAGGTCTCTTCGAATTCTCTGGAAGAGACCATCAATGGTTTTTGGCAGTTACACTGCAACGTGCTACAGTAGC
Source organism: Picea sitchensis (assembly GCA_010110895.2). Classification (NCBI taxonomy): domain Eukaryota; kingdom Viridiplantae; phylum Streptophyta; class Pinopsida; order Pinales; family Pinaceae; genus Picea; species Picea sitchensis. The sequence continues at coordinate 10,655 of SNQJ01S0265919.1, read as the reverse complement.
CCTCCAATTTTGTTCAAATTCACCTGCACTGTTGGATTGATTCCAAGAGATCTTGCATTCATTTTTGCATTTCATCTTTCGATAGTTCGACATTCATGTGACCATGTTTCATGACATTCCCAGTCGTGATCCCCGAAAAGGATCTTGGTTGCTCTAGCTCTTTCCTCCATCTCTCGCTGATGTGACCAAGGGATATGACCACAACCTTATGCATAAGGTGCTTTCACGATTTTGTATTTCATGAATATGGAGATGAGGCATCTCGACTCTTCAAGTCACGATCCCCGAAACCCATAAATGGTGTGGGATCAATGGTCCCGATCAACAGTTGATCTGACGGCTCAGATCATTTCACGATTTTTCATTTCGTGATTTTGACCTTCTTGATGTTCAGTGTTCTTGTCACTTCAAAGTCCCGATCCACGAAACTCCAAAATGGGGTCGGATCAACGGTCTAGATCACATCTTGATCTGACGGCTGCGATTAAGTCGCAATTTCGCATATCGCGATTTCAGGATTCATGTGGTTATTATTCTTTGACATCTCCAACTCTCAATCCGTGAAACTCTGAAATGGACTGGGATCAACGGTCCAGATCAAACGTTGATCTGACGGCTCAGATTAAGTCGCAATTTTTCATATCGCAATTTTAGGATTCTTGTGGTTAATATTCTTTGACATCTCCAACTCTCGATCCACGAAACTCAGAAATGGACTGGGATCAACGGTCTAGATCAAACCTTGATCTGATGGCTCAGATTAAGTCATGATTTCGCATATTGCGATTTCAGGATTCTTGTGGTTAATATTCTTTGACATCTCCAACTCCCGATCCGCGAAACTTCGAAATGGAGTGTTTGACATGCTTTGATCTTCTACCATGCGTCCATCTTGGATCAATGGTCAAGATTTTATCAAGACTTCGAAACTCCACGAGCCTTCATTGATCCTGATCAATGGTCCATATTTGGCCTCGATCTAACGGTTGAGATTATTTTGCGATATCACATATCATGAGTTCAAGAGGTGAAAGGCTGGATCATTTCATACCTTTGAACTTCTAGTCAGTGAAATGATGATCTGTGTCCACGTGTCCTTCCCGAAGATGGATAGTCCTCCTGCTTTTAGGATTTTGTAAGCCCACTTCTCCTAGCACTTTAAAGAACGTGCAAGCTCTCCTGGATCCAATAGTGGCTGGACCCTGTGCTTAGATCTAACGCTCAATATCTATCCTCCATATATGCATGCTCCTCTTGTCTACATTGAGATTTGACAGCCATCGAGAATTCTGAATTGTTGATCCAACAATCACTGTTGCTGCTCCTCCCCATTATCACTATGTTGTTGATCATGCTCCTGTACTCAATCCATCATCATTGTTGTACTTTCCATCAATGACAAGCATACACTGCCTGTAAAACATGCTAAAAGCTCAGACATCATAAAGTTTCGAAAATGGCTACTGTGATCAGTAACGATAGCTTGCGGGATCCCGAATAGAGTAACAATATGATTAAATATGAAAAGGGATGCACTTTTCCTAGTATTGTTGAATGTAGGCATCGCCTCAGCCCATTTTGTGAAATAAACCATGGCTACAATAATGTATTCATGCCCTCCAGCCGAGTGAGGGTTACATGTCATGAGATCGATACCCCATTTTATGAAAGGTCCGACAGAAACTACATGGTGTAAGGGAGCGGGATGTGATCTTATTTTATTATTGTACGTTTGGCAAGCATGGCATTTTTGGACAGCAGTAATACAATCCTTAAATAAAGAAGGCCAAAAATACCCTTCTCGTAAGATCTTTTGGGCAGTAGCATACCCAGACATGTGACCACCACATGCTCCAGAATGGAAGTCATTCAATGATTTCTCAGCCTCGTTATAGGTGAGACATCGTCGAAAAATGGAGTCAACCCTGTGACGATAAATAGTGTCACCAAGGATGATATATTGATGATCTTGATATCGTATATGATGACGGTCAGCGCTATATAGATCAGGGAGGAAATTTTGAGTTTGGAGATATATAATAATATCTCCATACCAAAGGTAATCAGAACTAATCAGAAAAAGAGATTCATCGGGTAAAGAATCTTTTGTTACATTTTATGTCTCAGTGCAGGGAAGGTCACACATCAATTCGACAAACACCAAAGATTTGTTAGACTTAACATGTTCAAATTCTAAGTCAAACTCTTGGAGAATCACTATCCATTTAGAGTGTTTTCCCCCTAGAAATTGGCATGTAAGAATGTGTTGCATGGGGTTGCAATTGGAAATTACAGTGGCCTTGATTATAGGGATATCCCTATAATCAATGCAGACACGGATCGTACCTTTTTTCTTGTTAATCGAAACGATATTGGATACCCAATCAGTTAAAGATATAGGATAAATAAAGCGATCTTTAAGAAGTTTTTCAACTTCAAGATTAATAACAACTTCTTTACGGGGGTGGACCAGATGAAGTATCTACCAGACGGGTCTAGCGCCTGGGTACGTCTTAATTTCGTGTACAACAATATCAGGTTCAATACCTGACATTTCTTCATAACTCCAAGCGAAGATGTCACGAAACTCTTGAAAAAGTGATTTATATGCGACAACCTCATCAGTGGAGCATGAAGCTCCAATGTGAACATTTTCAACAACTCCAAGTTTAATGGATATGTCGAGGGGAATTGTGGGAGGAATATTACTTAAGTTCCCTACATATAACATGTCGTGTGACAACTCAAGAACAAAGGAAATGACAACAACAGTCGATGAAGTCAAGATCCGTTGGTAACTCTCGATGGTGTGTTGTTCGAGCAAGAGAATGGAATGATGACGTCCATCATCCCAAGGGGTGTCTTTCATCGACATAACTGGCATAATCATATCGTCCATGGGAAAAATAATGTGGAACGAGTCAAGAGATGAATCACCGAGAGAGAGGGTAGAAGGGGTTTCTAATTGAATGGCTTGATAGAAGGATTCAACCAAACTTAAAGGTATTTGGTTGTCATAGCGAGGATAATCACCAGGTTCAGATATTACCCACGGGTCGGAAGATGTGTGAGTGTTGTGAATGGAGGTGGAAATCATATTGATCGAGGCAACCAAAGGAGGTGGAACATCGAGAGGTGGGATCGGGAATGTACCCATTAGAGTCGAATCTTTAAGTAGGCCCACACCGACATTCTCATACCCAGGCGGTGTATTCGACATAAAAGGTACATTTCTAGTACATGTGTCAGATTTTAAAAAGGATAGTTGGTCGAGAGTAATGACCTTTACCTGATGTGGAAAAAGTATAACATGGAAAAGGGTAGACACAATGGCGCGCACTGCATCAATATAGCTATGACCAAGTAAGAGGTTATAATCGAGAGGTGCATCAAAGACCTCAACTTCAACATTGACCGATTTTCCTTCCAACGTAATATGAAACGAAGGAAGTACATCATAGAGCTTAAAGCCAGATCCATTGAAGGATTTAAGTGTGTTATGTGATTCAGTAAGAGGAGGAGAGTTGATGGCCTTCCAATAGGAAACAAACATTACACACATGGAGGCACCCTCATCAATAACAATCCTACAGATGTTCTTGTCGGACAAAAACTTGTATTTGGAATGCTAGTTGAGGGGGGAGTCTCGGAATGTGATCTTCGAGGTAAACAATTATCAAATTTATATCCATAGGATCAATTCCATTGATAGCCTTTAGCAGTTCTTTTCGTTGAGCAGGGAAACTTTGAAGGACTTCAAGAGCCGACATCGCAGAAGGTGCTTGCACTAGATCTTCTACAATAATGTAGTTCTGAGCAGTACGTGCATGAGGGTTGAAGGCAGACTTTTGACCAACACCCATTGAGGGAGGGTGAATAAATGTATCGAGACTCAGTCATTCGTGATGAAGAGGACCATTGGGAGGTGAAGTTGAGGGAGGTTGTTGAACCAATGAAGGTGGTATATCGTCAACCTTCTCCGTTGAGGAAGTGTAATCTTTGGCCTGAGTGGTAATTGTAATGTCATTCTTTATAGAATCACCATTACACATGAGTACATAAGAAGTAGTGGAGGGAGAGGGCTGGTCATGGATGACCAATTGGGCCTACTATTGATAAGGGAAATGTTCAGACAAAACAACAAGTGTGGGAGGTTTCACGATCCCTTGGAGGAACTTAGTAACCTTAGCCCGTCTTGGACAATCTTTCATATAGTGATCGTCACCACAAATAAGGCAAGGGTATCAGGGTTTGCGCTTATCCTTATCATCAATAGGTTGAGTTTTGTCTTTCTTAGGTTGTGGGTTATTTTTATCCTCCTTATTCTTACCCTTCCCTTTTTTATATTTATTCTTTCCAGCAGGGGTATATTGAACAGAGTTAACCTTAGAGGTTTTTCCACCAGGAGGAGTAGGAGACAAAGGATTTTGAAAATTAGAAGCATTAGACTTGGGGTTTGTGGGAGAGGCTTGCGTAGTTTTAGGTTGAGCATGAAAAGTGCCAATCACACCATCAACCGCATGAGAAGTAGCAGGGGTAGTTGAGGTAGCGGTAGTAGAAGGGTGAGGTGCATAAGGGAGTAAGTTGTAAATAGTACCTGTTTGTGAATAAACGAGGTCAAGGTACTGAGCACTACTGATAGCCTTCTCTTCGGTGACAACTCCACCCATGGAAATATCATGAGAAGTTTCATTCATGAATGATTTCGTGAACCACTCGACCAATAAATGACCGGGAAGATCGAGTTTGATCAAACGTCGTCTTCATCTCCACTCATGAATGTGATCAGAGATGTGAGTGGCCTTAGTTTTCTTGAAGGAACTCAGGATCTTGGTTCATGTTTCAGAATGGATCGTTAATTGGTAGTGTGTAAGGAAAGCCATGGATAGGGTATTAAAGTCAGTGAAGAAACCTCGTGGTAGTTATATATACCACTTTGCAACCGAACCTGTGAGAGTTCGTTGGAAGAGTCGTAACCAAAAGGAATCATCCATACCCGTGAGAGTTCGTTGGAAGAGTCTTAACTGAATGGAATCATCCATCAAAGAGTTGGATGAACACCAAAGGTGGAAATTCATGACATGGTTGTTCGGATCCTCTACCGGTTTACCGTCAAATTTTGAAATGTCGGACGATAATTTAGCCGATATAACGATCCAGTGGGGAGAATGTAGGATAGGATCATTCAATATTCTAGAAAAATCAAGTAGATCCAAAGTGGCTAAAAAGGGTAATTGTCTATTCACATGAGGATACTAGTGACTTTGGGAAGGGAGTCCCGTCGATATACCAGTAGGACCATAAGCAGTCTGCATGTGAGGCGAAGGTCCTAGCATATTTGTACGTGTGTGCAGAGGCATGTAGCCCATAGGGTTGTACTGATTGGGGATGTTCCCTTGGAGAGGGACACTATATTGAATGTTCGAGCCTCAAATGGGATTGGAAGAACCGTGGTATGAATGGCCCGAACTAGGGGGTATAAAAGAGCTAACTTGAGGTTGTTTCCCCCGAGATGATTGTGGATTTCCTTGAATAAGAAGATTCCAATACTAGGATAGTGATCTAGGGATGTTCTGTCTATATTGTGGATTATATCCTCTGAGCAGGGGTTGTCCTCTAGGCGAGGATGATACCCCAATTTGGGTTTGACCTCCAAATTGAGTTTCCCCCCCTGGGTTATATTGTCCCCCAATAGGAATCTGATAACCAGAAGTGAATAATGGGGTAGAACTTCCAAAGGTGGTAGATCCACTCGGTCCAAATCCATCTATAAAAGGTGTATAAGACCCTCCGGAGAGGAACTAGGATGGTGTCAGAATGAAACTGGAAGCAACATTATACCCAGGTGAATTAAAGAATCCAAAAGCTTCGGATGGAACTTGGGTAGGAATGGGGATAGAAGCATTCAAAGCATTATACCCAAGAGGGAGTGACAGGATTTTTCTAGATGAAAGTGGTGTTCCAATAGGATTTTGGCTAGCCACCATATTCCTAGTGGGAATAATCGTAGTGTTTGAGACCACTGTGGAATGGGCTTGTTGAAGAGGGATAGTTGAGCTAAGACTAGCCGATGGTGTCTCTGAACCAGCGAAGAAATAGCAAGTTGTACTGTTAAAGTAATCTAAAGGTATGATAAATGTAGTAGATGTCTCGGGTGGTTCAGAAATGACAGGTATATTAGCTTCTTCCTCTGATTCGAGATGGTTCTGCCTAGAAGTCAGAGTTCGAGATATTTCAGTGTTCCAAAAAGCATCCTCTTTTTCAAGGATGACAAGGATTTCAGTTGGTATTCCAGAAGTGTCAACAACAAGTTCTCCAGATGATTTTAGTTGGAGGATACATCTCTTATATCTAGGAGGTAAGAGGAAATCGTTCAAAGAATTGGAAATGAATTGAAAAATTTCTAAAGAGTCAGTTATTTTCGCTTATGAAGGTATGTGGTCCTAGAATTCACTCTATTGAGGAGAGTCCTCTTGTGGATTAGGAAGAAAGGGTTGAGAAACTTCCATATATTGCATAGGTAGTCCTTGCATCCTACGCGAACGACGTGGAGGGTTAATGTTGGCCGAACCGAAAATTTTACGAAAAAAATCGACGACCAACTATGTAAACAAACAACACTTTCTAGTAGAATCTAGGAATCAAAACCAAGCAAAAAGAACCTTCTTATTCCGAAGTCACTAGTTGGTGATGAAATCCAATGTCGCAAAGTCAATACAAGAAGGGGCTGGGCTAGGGTGGAAAAGTTACCTTGACGACCTGCTTAATGGACTTACACCCTGGTGTAAGCTCCCACACATAATCATGGGTATACCCTCCAAGGAGCCCAAGTGAGTCTAGCCAACATTGATTCTAGGTACCGTGAAGACTTTCCCCTCCACAGTCACCTCATGTAAGACCCTAAGAATATAGGCAACTAAGGATACCAAAAACAACAATGATGCTTGGGGAGACAGTCCATAGTTCGATCCACGTGCAAGGGAAGGGTATCTATCCCTAAATAAACTTGAGAGGATTCCACTCATCATTGTGGGTATACCTTCAAGTGACCCCCATAATATGCATAATCTCTACACCGAGATCAACAAAGCAGGTTGAGTAACTCTGTCAATCTCAATGTGACCTCAGGTTTGACCCTTGTGTGAGAAGGGCTTCCCAAGACAAAATGTTGAAAATGGAATTCAACATTACCTATCAGAAGATTCTATTGTGTGTTTTTTGCTTTGGAGAGTCTGTCTCACCACCTATTCCAAAGCTCTAGCCTAGCTAATGTTGGTGTAAAAGAGCCCTAGAAAAAAATACTAATTAAGTTTTAGATTTTCACAATATTTTTAAAGGATGTCATTGTGTAAGACCTTGACCCAACAATATGCAAATAGAAATGAATGATGAAAATTTCCGTTCAATGAATTCTATCTACAACAGGGAGAAGGTGTTTCCAGAATGATGTGAACTACGAAATATGCTTTCTTTTTCTTTAAATGAACTCAATTTCAAACAACCAATAAACAATGAAGTTCTTCAATGTTCTCTTCTCTTAAACACAATACATTTTCTTATGTATGATTATTCAAAAGAATGGATAACTTCAAATTCTTCCTTTCTAAGACCAGACCAAGGGCATGACAGAGAAAGGACAAGTAATCCAAAAAGGTTTATACCTTCAACAAGCACCCAAATCAAATTTTCAATGAAGATAAAAGTAAAAAATGACGAGAAAGTATTTCCCGAAATGAAAATGAAGAAATAACCTATCAATCATCAAGCAATCTAGAATACATAATAAATCCAAAACTTCAAATCCAATCCAAGACTTTTAATCGAACAAGCACTGAGATACAAGATCAGAGGTTATACCCTTATTGTTAAAAATAAAAAATTAAAACTAGAAAATGACTAAGAGAGGTGTTCGATCTCCGAAAACCAATCAAAAACGTGTTAAGCATGAGAAAATAGTCAAATACTGGCTAAAAATGTTCCCCCCATCTGACTAAAGAAAAAACTGGGCATCAACAGAGGCCAAAACCCCACTCAAAAATTTCACAAACGTCGTCGTAGGCTAATAGCACATTACAGTGCAGAAATCTAGAGTTTTTGCAGGCCAGAAATAGACAGTGTGCATAAATTACGCACTAAATCAAATAGCTAGGGTGCAGAAATCAATGGTTTCCGTAGGCTAGCTATAGATTGTAGTGCGGACACATTTAAAAATCAAGAAATTTTGAGAAAAAGGTAAAAAATCTTAGTGAACTTTCAAACTCAGAGAGTCTGAATGGATCTCCCACAGACTCAAAGACTGAATTCAGATAAAAAAGAGTAGGAAAAAACAAATGGCCAACAAAAAACCACAATCAATTCGTATCCCCAGTGGAGTCGCCAATTTTGTTGTAGGATAAATCGGTAAATGCATAAATAAACTAATATCCCTAGCTCCATCTAGATCTAGAACAAAATAGGGCAGGACATGATGCTTTCCCTAAGTTACAATCATTGATCTATGTGTCAAAGAAGGAATTGATGACTTACCTTTGAGATCACTTCCTTATATCTTTGTTGTTCCCACTTCACTCTGGTGCTCTTGTGAAACGAGATCTTCTATGACACAAACCAACCAAACTGAAAGAAACTATGATAGATTCAATGAAAACTTAAACAAGTGATCAAGGAGTCATGTAATAAAATGAGAATAATTTTATGGGAAAGAAACATGCCACTGTATTATATTGAATAAAAGTCGAAGATACAACCAAAATTCCTTGATGTCACATGTTCCATTTTAGTGGTCCTTCGTTCCAACACACACATATACTTGTTCTGAAGTTTGCATGAAGGTGATCTTCAAAATCTTGATGGGAAAATGTAAACCTCAAGTATCAACTGAAATAATACCCTTCACACAATCTCCAGCCTATTCTTCCAGCAATCCTTTGGTCAATTTTTCTTAACTATGCTTAACCTTTTCCATGAGAAACCCATTATTATATAGGAGACGCTGAAGTGGTTAAAGGGATGAGAATGATCCCACCAGATCAAATAAGTAAGTAGGATTGTAACCATATGGATGCCACCTTACATTCCAGAAGATTCCCCTTCTAGAAACTTCTTGAACCTCTTTCATCTTTTGGATTTCAAACATCGTCGCACCCTGCCTATATAGTAGCTTGCATAAATCTCGTAGGCCAACTATAGAGCAACCTGCATAAATCATGGATTTTGGCACTGTACACTATGGGTAGCTTACGGTGTCTTTCTAAAACGTAGTCTTGCAGGGGAGGAAAACAATCACTTTTCTCAGGCAAAAGATGATTTTGAGGGCCTGATTACATGCTTGTAAAGTCATCATCAAAGTGACCAAAATAATCTGTAACAATAGTCTTTCTCCAAATTTTTGATATATAAAGTTTCAATCCTTCAAAGTTCTTCTGCAATACCTGACATCTTCTATGTTTTATTTCCACTACATGTTTCTTGAATTGTGGTTAACATGGAGGAATAATAATCCTAGAGAAACTAGTGTATCCAAGTAGTTGGATGAGTTTTTGGTTTCATAAAATATTATGTCAAAGGAGGAAAAAAATACTAAGTAATTCTGGGTGGGTATCTAAATTTACTTCGAGCAACATGGAGGTTTGGGGAGCAAGAGCTAGAGTAGACAATATTCTTAGTTACTTTATGCATAAAATTAAAATCGCAGGCTTAGTGGACATGGAGCCAATTGAGTTGAGCCCAACATGGAGGAATAATAGGATTGGAGTAGTTGGTGTATCCAAGTGGTTGGAAATCTTTTGGGTTTCATAAAATATTGTGTTGGAGTTGGAAAAATTCAGATTTTGGAACCCTAGGAACAAAAGTTCAAACTCAAATCTTCCCCTAACACGAATATGTAGAATATATAATTCAAACATGGTGCCCGAGCTCTAATATACAAAATATCTTATTCAAATGATGATGCGTGTGTGCCCTAGACTTTTTAAAATGAGAAATTTGAAAAGGATAGAGTGAGGAAAATTTATTGAGTTGGAAGTCATTGTTGGTCTAGTTCGCTTCTTCGTCACTCTCTATTTCTGTGGCTCCTTGGTGGGGTCACCGTGTCTCTTTTGACACCTCTCTGTCTCTATGGCAAGCCTTAGTATTTGTCTCTTTGTCATTTGGTAGCTGGGTGGGGTCTTTATCTTCCTTTGTGGAGCGTTTGGTAACATATGCAGGGTCGAGGGTTTCGTTTGGAATAGGATGCAAGGGTTGGGCGAATGACCGTGGGTTCAGTCAAATGGGGTCATGTGAATGTGAATTGGGTTGGGTTCTGTGCAAATGGAAAATGTGAATGTGGTCGGGTTCTGGTTCTGTGCGAATGGGAATGGGGTCGGGTATGTGCTTGTATCATATATATAACATATATATGTTATATATATGTAACTTATATATGTTATATATATGTTACATATATAAAATATACATGTTATATATTTGTAACATTAATATGTTATATATGTGTTTACAATATATAAAATATTTTCTTTTTATAAATATTATATATTATATAAGATTTTTTATATTATATATTATATTATATGTTATGTTTTATATAATATATTATATGTTATATGAATATATTTGTGATTAAAAAATAAATCACAAATTGATACAACTTACCTCAT
>SNQJ01S0265916.1:0-11959 GCA_010110895.2 Picea sitchensis | reverse complement strand
GTTTCTTTTCTTTCACTAACAAGCACTCAAGAATGCAAAATTTTATGCTATTTCATTCTCAACAAGAATTCTAACAAATGCCAAATTATAAAGAAAACCTTTCCAATATTCAAAACCAATGCATAAGAGTATTTCTTTGTTTGATTGCAAATGTAAATTGAAAAGTTCGTCTTATGCTTCTTGCTTTCACTAATAATGAAAAATGAATTCACTGCAGTGATTTGAAAAATAAAGAGCAAAAGAACACAAACAAAGACACTCTCAACAGTCAATAAGAGACTAAAATAAGAACAAACTATCCACTCAAAGAAAAATACCAAAAAGAAAAGAATCAAACTTAATAGCATTCCATAATTGAGTAAAGGATAAAAGACAAAGAGAACAATGCTAAGATCAATAACTTTCCTTATAAAAACCTCCAATCAATCATATAATCGAAAAAAAACAGCAAAAAGAAACCAAGTTTGAGAAAAATGGTTGATTTCACAATAAGGAAAGATAAACCCAATGAAGACTAAAAGAATGAAAATAAACAAGTTTTAAGTCAAACAGAAGACAAGATCTAACATAATAGGATCTGAGCAAGAGAGGAAGATCAAAGGACTATGCCCAGTAAGAAAACAATCAACAAATTTTCAAAAGCAAGAAAAATATGCGCTCTAGTAATCAAGGCACCAGAGCGCTACAACGCTCCCTAATACACTCTGGGGGTGTGCTGATAAGACTATCAACACTCTGACTTAAACTAGAGAGGGCGCTAGTCCTGAGACAAGTTTTAGAAAAAAATAATAGAAAACTCAAAAACTCAGGGAAATTCAATCAGAGACTCTGTAAGACAACTTAGCAAAAATGAAAAGATGTAAGGATAGATCAAATCTGAAAACATGATTGGAATATAGACAAAAGGTAGGGAAAGACAAGGGAAAGAACAAAAACTGAAAAAATTTGATCCCCAATGGAGTTGCCAATTTATGTTACGGAATAATTCCCCTGCATACAGGTGAATCTTCCCTTGGAGTACAGACCCCTCTACCAAGACATAAAACTACCTTTGGATACTACCATTCCTACATATTAATTATTCCCATCGCAAAAGTGAGTGAGAGGGATAGTATGATGTACCTCACTTTTGAAGTTTGTCCAAGCTGATCCAATCTGCGAGTTCTGAATAGTACCTACAACAAATGACAAGAGACAAACAATTATCTCATACTCTAATGGATTAGACAAAATCGATCTATCTATGAAAGATTAAAACAAGCATAGACAAGTACATGTAAACACATACTAGAAGGAAATAGGCCAAGTATATTGATGAGAACTTTAAAACGACACTTACAACCTTCAGATGATGTTGCAACAACCTCTCCAAGTCCTCCTCATCCAAACCCTTACTCGAAAGATCCACGATCAGAATAGCAATGCTTTGCTGATTATTTTCCCTCTTTGTTCACCATGAGAATGCCTCCATTTATAGGCTTTGAGAGGCTCAACCACCTTGGTTATATTTGGTATTAGTTGAGGATATGACTCCATTAGTTGTGATATCTCACTTAGATGCAACCTAGGAGTTAGATTCAAGCCAAACTAACTCGATCCATCCATAGCTGTCCTTAGAGAAAAAGGGGATTTCTCCCAAGATTTTCTCAACCAATTCGATGCTCCATTACAATGGGCAATAGGGTGCTTCAACGCTCCCTACTAGATAGACAAAGAGTGCTAGCACTCCCTACATATGAGCAAGGGAGTGTTGATCTTTCAAAAGTTGTCAAGATGACCAATTCTCATAGAAAAACAATTTGTTCCGACTGTTGAATGATGGGGATTCTTCTTCTAACATGATTTAGGGGTTGTATCAATTGTGTCGTTCATGATGTGAAACTTACGTGAAGAGAATGTGATACTTAAAACACTTGTGAAAAAAGTGTGACACTTACGACACTTACGACAATGAGAATGTGACATTATCAAAGTGAGGAAATTTGATGTGTAATATTGGCGATGATATGATAAATTGTTAGAAGCACATTCTTGGTTATGTTGGTATCTGGTTTGGTATGGTTGTGATTCATTGTTAGAGACATATATTTTTGATTTTGGTACATGGTTGAGGTACACACTTGGTATATGGTAGCACATGTATGAGATACATCTCTTGGTGATATTGGTACATGGTGTATGGCATAATTGAGATGGCATTTGGTTGAGGTACACTTCATGGTACATGTGTTTGCACATTGTATGGTACATGGTTGATGCAGGATTGTGGTACACAGTTGATGCTTGATATTGTACAAGTTTGGTATAGGTTTGGTACATGGTATGGCACAAGTTTGGTACATGGTATGGCACAAGTTTTGGTACATGGTTGAGACACATATCTTGTGATGGTATGTTGGTGATGTTGGTACATTATTGGGAGAGAATGCGTTGGTGATGTTGAGCATCTATTTGAGATATGTTCTTGGTATATGATCTATGCATAGATCGTTTTTGTTGATGTTGAGTATCAACAGTGGTGATAGGTTGATGGTATGTTAGTCACAGGTTGATATGATAGGTTGACAGTGACAAGTTGGATATAGTGACAGGTTGGCTATGGTGACATATTTATGTGATAGGTTGGATATAGTGATAGGTTGATGTGACATGTTTGATACAGTGATAGGTTGATAGTGGCAGTGATTGTGGTAGTGACAATTTGTTCTACACTTATATTTCAGGGAGGCAGGATGGGACGAGGAAAGGGGTTGTAGCCTCCTTCTGATTGGATCCGAAGAAGTCAGGGAGTTGGAGATTCATTCAGGTTGGAGCTTGTAAATTAGGGGGTCATATCCTCCTTCTGGTTGGAGCCATGGAATATAGGGAGTTGGAGATTCCTTCAAGTTGGAGCCTCCTTCCAGTTGTAGCTAGAGAATTCATAGAGTTGTAGCTTCCTTCAGGTTGGAACCTCCAAATAGGGAGTTGGATCCTCCTTCCAGTTGTAGTTGGAGAATTGGGAAGTTGGTGCTTCCTATGAATGAATTCTTGATATGTATAAGAATTCATTTTGCGGTTTTCTCCCATTTTGGTTTCCACGTAAAATATGGTGCATTGTGTACTTGATGTGATGCTACTTATGATTATATGATCATGATATATTAAATGCAATCATACATGATATATTGATGATATACTGCTAATAAAGTTGAAGTTTATATATTGTGGTCAAAAGTGGTAAAAGTGATAATATTGATTCACCCTGTTATCTCCCAAAATAGCACCGTCATTTTGGGAGATAGAATGAGTCAAAAAATTCATTTTTGTGAGTCTTGGCCTTCAAAATTTAAAATCTCAGCTTTCGGTGGTTAAACTGGTCTGTAAAACGACTAGTTAACCACCGAAAGCCGATTGTTTCGGTGGATAAGAGGCAGATGTCTTGAAGTTCTTAACCACCGAAAAGCTTCTCTTGTTCAAAATTTAAATCTCGTGCTTTCGTCTGCTCCAATGTCAAGCTACATGTCAAAAATTCTACCCGTATTTCGTCTGCTCCAATGTCAAGCTACATGTCATATTCATCTCAAGTAAAATCCATGTCTTTAGTAAAGGTTTCAACTTCTCGAAGGTGGATCAATGTCTCTATTTTGTGAGAAGTATCTTTTATGGGGAACATCCTTCAAGACTCCTTTGTAAGAAACATTACCAAATTGAAGATAGCTCAGATGTCAAGTTTAAATGGGTTGTACACGGTTCAAAAAAGAGCTCACCTGTTCTAAATGTAAGGTGTCAATATCACCTCGGTTTACTTCAATACAACATTGACTGCCTATTAATATGTAGATGTAAACATCAAGATCAAGTGAGATGGTTTCTTAGGACTCCGCATAGATCTGGAATGACTGCAAAAGCAGATGTTGCGATTATGTTTCCATGGGATCCTATTCCTATACAGATCTTGAGGGCAATTGATGAAAAGAACAGGAGCTTCATGAAGTTGTTTACAACTCCAGAATCGTGGGAGACTTCAACAAGAACAATACGCATTTATTCACCCGATCAATTTTACAAAGAGTTCCAAATTCTAAGAGTTTCTGCAAAGAGGCTATAGTTCAGGTTTGAGGGAAGGATTTCCATACAGGTGGTCGTTTCCTAGACCTTAATCCATTGAATTTTAGTCTGGTCAATTGGATCCATCTAGAATTAGCAAGATGGAACAGAAAGATCTTCAAGACCAAATATGCACAGTGTCGCACAGTCGATAAGGGCACTGGACACAAAAAAGGGCCAAATCTCAATGGGCTCTTTGGAAGACAATCCGGCACCACTGCGGGTTATTCACATTCCTCTGCCAACAAAAACAAGGCCGTAAATTGGGGTGAGGACACTTTGTACAAGTACCTTCTAAATCCTAAAAAGTATATACCTGAAACTAAAATGGTATTCCCTGGTTTGAAGAAGCCACAAGAGCATGTTGATCTCATTGCATATCTTAAGCAAGCTACGTCCTCGGATTAATCAGAATACCATGTTTAAATAATCCGCTTCAGTTTTTCAGTCTAAACTATGAGCAGGGCACAACCTGGTGAATGGAATGGTCCCCTGCTGCATTCACTGATAATAATGCGGATGAATTAGATTTTCCTTTTAGTGATAACGTCCAGGACACAATACTGGCAATAAAAGAATCTTCTACAGGTTCCCCTCTTACTGATGAAAATAGTGCCGCATTTGATCTACCCTTTGGTGGTGTGATTCATCCTGTATCATATCAACAAGCCAGGAATTTCCACTTTCACTGTGGTCTAGTCTATGTTGCAGAACATGGGTATATGTTGTCAAGGGCAGGTGTTGCTCTCCATTCAATCATAAAGAGATTGGCAGGGAAGGAAATAGACCGAGTTGAGGATTTTATACCATGTAAATCGTCATCAAAGAAAGTCTGTTCTTGTCACCATTGATTGGCATGAATGGTTTGCACAACCTCAATTCTACATTCGAGATGATGCAACTAGACTGTGGGATATGAAGCTCGCAATGTCGTCGATTGCATTTTTTGCTTGCACCTCTTGCTATACTGTATGATGAGAAAGGACTGGTTCTCAAACCACAGGTATTGTTAGATGTGAGAACTCTGAAGATCTCATCACCGATAATGGAAGTGGTTAATGGCTTAAATGTAGCATCTGGATGCATGCATTACCTATATAATCATACAACTGGTTGCAACGAACTCACAGGTGCATTGTTCTCAATGACCCTACTGTACAAACTCTATGATGCTGAAAACAAAGTATTTATAAACGAGCAGAAGATATCTGTCTACTATGACGCTCTGCATAATGTCAATAAGAAAATGGTTTCTAACCTCATCCTTAACAGATCTAAGGTTGTAACATGAACAGCTTGAGCTATCCTTTGATATGCCATCCAAGACAAGGTCTCCGTTGTTAAGCAAGTCCTTATGCTTCAACGTTGATTTTCAATGTTCCAAGGTAAAGAGTGTAGACATTCCATCAACGTAACCCACAGATTGTCATATATTCCTTGAGATACCAAGATGGTGCAATTCAACTTTGACCCTGCTTATCCAGGAACATGAGCAACTGCTGCAATGGAGTGTAAGATTGGGCAGAGAGATCTTCTTTGTGCACAGGTCCAAGATTTGTTGTCTCGAATGCCTTGAGGGTGGGTTATAATGAAGAAACATAATCAATTGCATCTTTATCAAAGTTCTATTTTTGTGTTTGAAGTGTTTTGGCCAAGTGGAATTGGTTACTTATTTTCTAGGCAATAAACTGTTTAATCCCAAAGATGGAAAATTCAACTTGTCAACAGCTTATTGAGGTGTATCACATCTGTTGAAGACTTGAAGGAGATCGAATATTTCTGAGGATTTATTTGATAAAGGTTTGATTATCAAATCAAGACTTGATCTTTGATATTATATTATTTTGATTTGGTTCTATTTTTAGAATGTAAGATCAAATTTTATAGGATCATGAACTGCTTGTAAAGGCCATAAAGCCTATGACTTCGCCTATGCAAGGGTTCAATCTTTGAGAGAATTTGGCCTATGTACCCATCTTTTCACATTATATCCTAATAACAATCACTTCTTTTGCTAACAAGACGACTTTCATCCATCTTTCTCAATGATTTTATTTAAGTTTAGCTCATCTTTATGCTCATGAACTTGAATAAAACAATCCTTGTTTACCAGTATAACCCCTGCATTCCAATGTATTTGTTTATCTGACCCTGCATTCCACATGTACTTGGTTATCTGAATAGTATTCTTCATACCTTCTTGTTATATTGCATCTGATTAACAATTTCTAAAAGCACCCCGTTCATTAAGATATTCTGATAAGTTAATCTCTTCATTGTGCTTTCTTTGTATCCCATTGATCCACCTACTGAAAAAGTATTCAATTCTTGGTTACCAAGCACCTTTATTCACAAACCACAAAGGGTTTCTTGAGTAATAACAAATTGGCTCGCTGGTTTGAGAGGAGATTGAAGTCAGCCTTCCCCGAGATCTACATAGTTTCGCTGATGATAGACAAGCATTGAGCATTACTTCTATTGTACTCTTCTATCCATGACTCCATGTTCAAAGACTCCATTGGGGAGGATCCCGTTGATAAAATATGAAGAGGATGAAGTCAAGATTCAGGTATCAGTTCATTATTTTGTTTCATGAACTGTTGTTTTTCTTCGTCATCTCTTTCATGCTCTTCCCAACGCGTGTAAAGAGAATTATTTTCTGCTTTGTATACTCTGAAGATTATCGGCCATCTTTTATAAGTCCATATTTAGAAGAGGAAAGCTTCAGAGCCTCCTTACGTTGTTGATGTTTGTATCCCATAGCTTTACCTCTATTCCTAAGACGATCTCGCGATTCAGATTCCTCTAACCGAAGTATGCATACAACCTTGAGGAGGTTGAACTCGTTTCAAAACCTACCCAGATCTCAACCCCTCTGGCCATAATTTCTGAACCTGATCAACAACTTATTATTTCTCATGATCAGCCCACACAATTTCAGTCTAAGATTAGACAAAGGGCGTTTAAACCTCTCAAATTTCTATCTCACCTTCATCCTTATCCTCCATATTTTGTTGAGTAACTTCCTCATTTTACCGGAGAGGGTCATGTTTCAGCTGAAAAAAACATTTGGAGGCTTTTGAAAATTTTATTGATAACCTGGAAATTAAGAAGATATTATGAGATTATTTTCAAATCTCTAAATTAGAGGTCAGCTTTATGGTTTAGACTTGGGAACTCGACTTCACCGGTTCATGGACTCCATTTATCATGTTTTTCAAAACACCTGGGTGAGAATAAATGTGTCTGATCAAGACCTTAACCATTTTGTACTTTTGGAAGAGAGAGGAAGGAAGAATCTTAATCGCTTTTCAAATGTGGTTCCATAGGACATATTATGACATCCCATAGGAGATTCGGCCTACTGATATTACTGCCATGGTATACTATCTTATGGATCAACATAATGAACTTGTCCTTCTATTGTTAGAAAGAAAATATTCATCATTAGGGAACTTATTCAAAGACGCCAAGAGGTGGAGGAGAATATCCGCAGATCTAGGGTGGACTTAATGTGCCGATTCTAAAATCTGCAAAACATATGGAGCAAGAGTTAATCGCGAGTATATTTCAGATTCGGTAAGAAAGCAAGGAGTATAAAGCAGACGGAACCAACAAAATGAGGGATGAGTATACTTATGGTAACTCAGATTCAACATTGGTAGAATGTTCTATAGACAAAGGAACAAGAAGGTGATCAATTTCCCAGCAAAGGAACAGCCATGGTGGAGCAGGAGAGTAATGAGGTTGGAGTAGATTTGGGACAGCAGCCAACACATAAGTTCAATCTGGCCAGTGGTCGACTTTTCTGGCCATTCACAGGCATTCCAGACATACAGGCCGTGGAAGCTTATGATCACCCTCGTAGTCAAGGAAGTCTATGATGACCTGATGATTGCATTGATAAATTATACTACCAAATGAGCCTAACTGCAGGATGGAAAAACTTTGTTTTGTTATCCCTCTGTCAAGATCACTTTGATAATGAACAGAGTTTTGGATGATCAATGATTTGACCTCAAGAGGACAAGAAGATGATCAGCCTTCTTGTAGAGGAACAATCATGGTTGAGCAAGAGGTTTCCATAGATGTGCAGCTGTTTCCAGAGGAGCAGTATGTTTCTTACCTTCTTTTCAAATATCCAGTGGCAACCTTCATGGAATTACACTTTTCAGAAGGCTCGAAAGTTTCAGATTTCTCCAAATCGCCCATGTTCTCAGGTAAATATGGTTTCCTGAAAAGCTCCTTGTCACAGTGGTTGCATGTTCAACATCATCTATCATCAAGACAAAAGACAAGATTTCTTCAAAGCAGTTCAAACTGTTTGGATGGTTACTATGGAAATCAGTATTCACTTAACAGATGACAGAGATGGTTAGTGTAGGTGTAGGTAGAGGAATAAGCTCACCATACAAGAAAATGAGATCTTTTTCAATGAGCGTATGAATAACCAGAGCACGTTGAATGAAAGCTACAGGTTTGCATAGGTATCAGTGCTAAAGGCTTACTGACTCCATGCCCAATACTAAAGGCTACCGAAACTACTTGTTCTGGAGACCTTTGTGTGGAGATCTCCATCCGCTATTGTGATAGCATTCCCAAAAATAACACTCATTACCTTTGGGAGATACCGCAATTCATTTTGTGAGTCTTGCCTTCAAAATTTAGGTCTTACTTCTCGGGTGGTTAAACCGGCCCAAAATCTACTCAGTTAACCACCGGTGTCGATTGTCGCGCGGATAAGAGGCGTATGTCTTGAAGTTCTTAACCAATCAAAAGCCTCTTGTTCAAAATTTAAATCTCATGCTTTCATCTGCTCCAATGTCAAGCTACATATCGTATTCATCTTCTGCAAACGATGTCTTTAGAAAGGTTTCAACTTCTCAGCAAGGTGGATCAAATGGTTCTATTTGTGAGAAGTATCTTTATGGGGAACATCCTTCAAAGACTCTCTTTGTAAGAAACATTAACAACAATGTTGAAGATAGCTTCCGGATGTCAAGTTTAAAATGGGTTGCACATGTGTTCTAAAAAGAGCTCAGCCCAGTGATCAGTTTGCAAAGGTAAAGGTGCTCATCATCAGTCTCGAGTTTACTTCGTCACAACATTGACCAGCTATTAATATGTAAGATGCAAACACCGAAGATCAAGTGAGATGGTTTCTTAGGACTCTGCATAGATCTGGAATGACTGCAAAAGCAGATGTTGCGATTATGTTTCCATGGGATCCTATTCCTATACAGATATTGAGGGCAATTGACGAAAAGAACAGGAGCTTCATGAAGTTGTTTATAACTGTAATCAGGGAGACTTCAGCGCAACAAACAACACATATTTATTCACCTGATCGAATTTTACAAAGAGTTCCAGCTTCCAACATATGTCGGGGAAAAGAGAGATGAGGAACACACTTATGTAGATGTTTTCCTTTTATAAAAGTGAAAACTCATGATCAAACCAAAACCATCTGAAGTGTGCAACCAATAAAGTAATTTATCTCCCTATTTGGCTCTTTGAAAAGGGTGTGTAAGATTACAAGTATTAGAAATATTAGGTTATATCTTTTAGAATTTTGGCATCATTGTGGTACCCATGATTATTGGAAAAGTTTTTGCAGTTTGTTGAACTTATCTTTAAAATTTAGATCTGAAGTATAGGCCCTAGAATTCTATTGACAGAGATAACCAGTTCTTCCAGTGTGTCACCATTTGTTGTGGCTGCAACAACCCCCCCTTTAATTTTGATTTTACAAGTAAAAGGAAAGCCCCACCCCCCCACTAAAATTTTAAGCCTATTTCCTAATCCTCTACTACTTGAACCTGATGTTATTTATTTTCCTACTTTGAGTGAGTTGAGGTTTGGTCTTGACTGTTGATTGTTTTGATGGAGGTTTATTATCTCTTTTGATCTTATGATTTCAAATATCTTCATAAGGCTTATTTTACCTATGATTTTTCGTCGACATTTGTGTGATGTAATTGACACATTATATTCATACCTTTTACATATTCCAAAGTGATTGATTCTCTTATCTAGCTGTAGGGTTATATGTTGATCTGGATTTAGGAGGGGAAAAAAATGATTAATATACTGAATACAATAAACAAAAATATATGGAGAACAACAAAAATATCCAGTGAACAATATCTTATATTGAATAAATGAAATAGGCTGAAACTGTAAAATGGTAGAACTGAAACAACTTGCTCGAATGGTGGTAGTTGTCTCTGAGAAGAGATATGGTTGCTATGCACATATGTATGAGCATAATGATTACAATGAGGATCCAGAGGCCTTTTTAACATTACTCATGAATTCCAAAACCCTAGACATCCAAAAACCTAACCCTAGGAGATGAAACGCCAAAAGTCGTGTGGGCCCTGATGTGTAAGTTGGTACCTCAACTTCCCGGGGTAGTAACTTTTGCATACGACCTCTATTTTAGGTGCGTGATATCTTGTTGGAAAGGTATTTTCAATAACTACACATTACGCTATCAAACTCTAAATTCGTCTACAGTTTGATTGTGGCAAGCCAAAAAAACACTGTTTAGGGCCCCAAAACGGCCCTGGAAGTACAAAAAGATGTATTGACATGAAAACATCCAAAATAAGCCAGTTGGATTAGGTGGGAGGCCACTAGTATCCACCTAGAAGATGTGTAGGGATTTAGACAACCCCAAAAGTGTAGAACCCACAATTACAAAGAAGTACAGAATAACGTGCTAAACTAAAAACTGTCAATATGATCTAGTTGAAATAGGTGGGTGGCCACCAATATCCACTTGGATCAGTCCTCCCCCATTAGGAATAAATGGTATCCATTGCGTTGAGTTCCCCCATCAGGTGAGGAAACTTCTACTGAATTTATCCCCTAGTGAGACACTTGCCTTGGTGTAGGTGTTTCCCTTCCTTGACAACCCGATAAAACTGCATCCTCTGTTGGCGAGTGTCCTTGACCTGTGTGTCCACTATATGATCAGTGGATGCATGTTCCATACAGTCAGGGTTGAGCTATGTTGGTGTTAGTTGTTATGTGATTTCTGAGGTGTCGAATAATGGTGGAAAATATGGCCGAAGGAGGTCCACATTGAACACTATATGCAAGCCAAGGAAGGGTGGAGTGTTGAGTTCAAAAGAATTGCTACCCACCACCTTAGTGATAGTGTAAGGCCCATAGCGAAGTGGGTGGAGATTTCGATGGTGCCATGTAAGTAGCTCTTTTTTGGCACAGGGGATGACCCAAGGTTCAACTCCAAGAGCGCACCAACAAGCCCTAACTACTGGACCTTTCATCTACACCTGCGAAGCAGATGCAGTATCACCTGAAGTAGTTATGGGGGGGATGCAGGATAGAAATGTCTACAACCAAGGGAAATATCAAGTGGATCCAATACTAGAACAATACAACATGCATATATCACTTATCGACTTAGATCTATTCCATACATCTATCAGATCTACCACAAAAATGCAATAACAATATATCAAGGCAAAATAACACAACATCAATCACACATACAAGACAGATATACATGGCTCACCCTCTCCCTAGGGCTACGCCCACATAATTGTTATTTATGATATATTAAGATGAAAGCATACAGTTCTGATCTGCGTTCTTAGCCAACAGATCTTCTCTCTTCTCTCTATCTCTCCCCTCCCTGCGCACCCAACTACAGGGTTGATCTTCGCACCCAGCTGAAGATCTTACAATACCAGAAGGCTCTTCACTCAGAACCTCTCTCTCTCACACAGTAATCACTCATATCAAAAAATACAACTATATCCAACCACTCAAGCTTGAATGAACCCTCTTCCCTCATATAGATTCTTATTTATACGCTATAATCACTCACCGACATCCTTAGGCC